>JACXGK010000111.1:77959-162787 GCA_016801125.1 Novumbra hubbsi | reverse complement strand
CCACTATCTTGGTTTAATCGGTGGAGGGGGCTTAATAGTGGGTTCCCGGGGCCCAAGGGAGAGCAGGGTAACTGGGGGAATGTATGGACCGAGTGACAGGCCCGAGGCATGCCCGGTTTGGGTTCCAGAGGGGGGGCAAGTTCCCAGGTGGGTTTGCCCGATTCCGGGGGCACCGTTCCCGGGTAAGAGTCGGGTGATTTACCCCGGGTGTCCGTTGGCTCCGGCCGCAATACCGAGTCACATCCGGGGCAGAGTGTGGCCCGGTTTTGTGCCAAGAACCAGGTTAACTTGTGTGACTCTGTACCCGGGATACAGTGCACTATTCCCGGGTGAGACTTTGGTAAGTCACCCTGGGGGTCCAGTGGCCCCAGTAGCAAGTCACACGAGTGGCAGAGTGTGGCCAAGACACGGGGCATGATCCAGGGCCACTTCCATGGATTATTTACCCGGGATACAGTGCACTATGCCTGGGTAGGACTTGGGTGAGTCACCCTGGAGGTTCAATGACACTAGCCCCAATAACAGGTCACACGAGTGGCAGAGTGTGGCCAAGTCACTGGGCATGATCAAGGCTCACTTCTATAGTTTCTTACCCGGGATACAGTGCACTATCTCAGGGTAAGACTTGGGTGAGTCACCCTGGAGGTCCAATGACACTCGCCCCAATAACAAGTCACACGAGTGGCAGAGTGTGGCCAAGTCACTGGGCATGATCCAGGCTCACTTCCATGGTTTCTTACCCGGGATACAGTGCACTATCTCTGGGTAAGACTTGGTTGACTCACCCTGGGGACCAGAGTACCAATCTTCTGGTGATGGAAGTCACTGTGTAGCCCATTCAATGGAGTGTTGTCAACTTTGACTGGCCGTTACGGGTATTTTGAGTATCACAATTTCTACTGATAACTTCTTTGAGGCTTGGTCTGAAGAGAATCTCTTTAAGTTATAGAGAAGAAATATTATAATTTGTATCTTGTGAAACTTTTTTAAGCTTTTTTACTAATTTCAAGATGGCGGACATTCTAAACAACTAAAACTAAAATAGTCAATTGCAAAGTTGTTCAACATCTGGCCATGCATCACTTGATACCAATTACACGTTTCTGCGCAAATCAGATCAAATGTTATAAGTGTCGAAACTTTGCATTGTTTGCCGATTTACTGTAGCGCCCCCTAATGGCCCAGGGAACTGAAACTTTTGCAGTATGTTATAGGTTAATATACCTACCAAGTGTGGTCGGGATCTGACTTTCCTAAACACTTTAAATCACAACTTTCATGTAATTGGCTTGTGGCGGTCACATGGTTTGTACTACCTACTCCATATTAGTTGCAGTACTACTACCCTATGCCCTCTTGGTACCCAACAAGTTTGGCAAAAATCTGTGTTTGCGTTCATGGGCTATGAGCTAAAATACAGTTTTTCAGCAACAGCGCCCCCATATGGCCAATCGGGTCAAAATTGTGTAGGCCTCATCTGGTCCTCCTTGCAACCATGGACACAAAGTTTGGTGAACTTTGGACCATTGATTGCTGAGATACGCCCTCACATACTCTTTTTTGCCATCGCCGACGCATTTGATTGGCTGTGGCTGATTAACCGCTTTGAAAATCAAAAATCCCTTGGATAACTTTTGTGCGGCTTTGTCTATTAATCAAATGTGCAAAAAAAACAGCCGATTAAACAAAATTTGTGACCTCTGAAAAATCTCTAAGCAAAAACACTAAATCCAAGATGGCGGAAAATCTATATATCCTCAAATTGACGTCATAGGGTGCATTAAACTCGGCATGATCTAAGGAATCTATGGATACCTCATTTATGCATATAGGTTAAAAAGATACATGGGTAAACACATGTCCAACTTTGACCCTGTTGGTGGCGCTAAAGTGAGTGAGGCAGAAATATGAAACTTAGAGAAACGATAGAGGGGAATGTCCTTAACAAGAATGCCCCAAAAATTTTTTTACCACAAGGCTCTATGGGCTGCCATAGACTCCAATGGCAGAGGAAGAAGTTGAAAAGAAGAAACACAATAGTTGCTTCGCAGCTTTGCTGCTTAGCCCCTAATAAGAAAAGGTAGAAACACAATAGGTGCTTCGCAACTTTGTTGCTTAGCCCCTAATAACCCAAAGTAATAATAATCGGGCAGAGCTGGTTCATGCAGGAGGTCATTTTACGCCGCCTGTCACTCCAACTTAGAGCCAGAGCGGACTATTTAAGACCAGGAACTCACCCGAACTCCGACATTGCTTTAAGTGCGACACTACTCTGCATTTTATTCTTGTTTCCTCCGGCCTTCACTCTTAGGTCTGTGTCTCTATCTGAAGGTGAATGTGTATCGAGCTCTTTGCGAGGGATTTAGAGACATTCAGTCCCAGATGGGTTGTCGGCAGAGAGCTGTTGCGAGCAGAACCATACACTAAGACGATGTGTTATAGCCTATTGTCAATAAATGTTAAAACCGTTACTTGGCTACAGATGTTACTTGCCTACATGCCTCAATGCATACTGTAACGGTAAACTCTTTCCAAAGGCTTTGTTCTTGGCGATTCCATGTTTAGACGCGCACCTTCATTTCCCATAAACAATAAAACACTCGAAACTCAATACACGTCTTCTTTTGGTTTGGTGTGTATTGATGGTATAAGTTACTTCTTTGGTGTTGTAATATGCACAATTCCAAGAGCATAAACATTTCCTATTTCCAGGAATGTAAGGCTGCAAAATTCCAGCAACTTAAGGGTGCGGTCCAAAAACTATTTGGTACAGCCATACCAAGCACACACGGCCTTAATCTTAATGTTACTTTTCACCTGGTCAAGAAGGCGTGGCCAAAGGGAGGAAAAAAACGATAGGCGCTTACAGGTAGGATAGTACAACATCAACATTTAACCTAGAAATGTAAACAGTATGTCATTGGCTCCTACACATACATTACCTGATGTGATTTCAAAATTGAACTGAGAAATAGCATCTAGGTATAGGGCTATACATAAAATACCGTTATTTGAGAGTATGTTTGCCTCTGTTTAAACAATTATTTAAATATAAATTGGGCTCACGTTCAAAAAGTATTTTTAATTATCCCATATCAACATCATTGTTTTTTTGCAAAACACAGACAGAGCATCATCAACGGAACTGCTGTCTTTGGGGCAGGTACCTAGCAGGAAGTGCTGCAGACAGTCTAGCCACATCGGTATAAAACGTTTCTTCATCCCTGCACTTGAGGCACTTACACGTCTTCTTAAATGTCTAGTAGGTCCATCATTCATCTTTGAAAACACCCTGGTTCGTTGTTAACATCACAGTCAAATAGTTCATATTTTTAATAGCGTGACGAGTGCTTATAGAAAATGGTCCCAAGCGCAGGAGTCAAGAACTGTTCATTTTTATTTCAAGACCAGGAACAATCTGTAACGTCACAGTAACGTTGTGAGCGAATACAACAGTGTAACAGTGCACTACTAACGAGTAGTCACAAATGGCACTTGTACACATGAAACAACAACGCACACTGAACAGGGCATACACTGGCAAACTAATACACGGACAACGAGCAACAGGGGTGCGCAATCACTGGGGGTGCGTTAGTGAGGACATTGGATATTACAAACAATCAACACAAAAGGTGGGGTCAGGGGAACGATGGCAGCTAGGAAGTCGATGCCGTCGAACGCCGGACCCTGCCGAGACAGGAGGGGGCACGTTCCCAGAGGGAGAAGTGACAAATAGATTTGTAAAAATTTACGAAAATATAAACATGTACATAAGTATTCACAGCTTTTGCTCAATACTTTGTTGAAGCATCTTTGGCAGCAAATACAGCCTCAATTATTTTGAAGTTAGATGATACAACCTTGGCACACCTATTTTGGGTAGTTTCTCCCATTCTTCTTTGCAGGACCTCTCAAGCTCCATCAGGTTGGATGGGCAGCGTCGGTGCACAGCCATTTTCAGATCTCTCCAAAGATGTTCAATCAGGTTCAAATCTGGCTCTGACTGGGCCACTTAAAGACATTTACAAAGTTTGTGTGCTTTGTGCTTAGGGTCTTTGTCCTGTTGAAAGATTAACATTTGCCCCAGTCCCAGTCTATGGGCTTCTATATTGTATAGCTATCGAGACAGACAAATCTCCACACGCATTTGCAGATCCCCCACACATTTGTAGATCGTCACAGACACAAATAAAAAACAATTTTACAGATCTCTGCATGGGAGAAGTGTAGCAAAAGTGATGTGTAAAAAGACAGCCAATTAAGAGTCCATGCTTTGTACGTATGGAGTGATAATTTAGTTTTTGCCAGTAAGAATGGGTTAATGCACAATCTTCTATGTAACATAAATGGTGTTGTGGGGTGGCGTTTATAATGTGGAGATTTCAATAATAAGCCTACATACATGGGAACATTTCATGTTTTGCATGCCAACAAACACACTTAAATGTATTTTATTGGAAGCTACAATCTTGGTGGAGAATTTAATTAAGAAACAAATTTGGGTGATTTTGTCATACGGTTTATGTCAGATATGATGGTGAAACACAATCAAGTTTCCTCAACAAATTCAACAAAACCTCTGAATTGTATTGTACATAAACATTTATTTTAACTTCATCCAGTCTGGCCTGAAAATGTGTAGGCACTTGCAATACAAAATAATGTATTGACTTTTTGTAATGATGTCTTGAAATAGAGATCAAAACGCAGGTAGGTGCAAGTATACAAGGTCTTTATTTTACCTTGAATGGCAAGAGCCACTGTGGCGCGTAAAGCACCGGTTTGAGGAAATTACTCAGAGGGGAGAATCCGACTTCTCTTCGAGCACCAACGCACACAGTGCAGGAAACAAAAACAAACACAGAGACAAGACACATGAGGGCCTATATACCTAGTTGATAGGGAACAGCTGTGGGAAATCAGGAGGGATGCGTTCACAGGACATAGGAAACAGGACAAACATGAACGATGGCAACTAGAAGGCCGGCGACGTTGAACGCTGGGGTCCCACGCGACTGGAGGGGAGCCTGCCACTAGCTGGAGATGTGACATGATAATACAAATACAAATATGATTTGTCATTGTAGTATATGATTTTAGTTAATAGGTTTGGTCACTGTTATGGTAATATTAACAATTTTATGTACTAATTGATCATACAAGTCTAACTCTGTTGTTGCATTAAGACAGGGGTCTCCAAACAGTTCCATGGAGGGCCGAGTGTCTGCAGGTTTTAGTTTTTTCCTGTAAATTGGTTCCAGGTTCAGACCTAAATAACCAGATGAGGGTAGACCTAACCAATCAGTGACATAATTAATCAATCAAGTACAAGGTGAGAGTGAAAACCTGCAGACACTCGGCCCTCCGTGGAACGGTTTGGAGACCCCTGCATTAAGAGGAAGGAATGTTGGGGTCATACAACTAAATAGGAGGATCTGGTCTTTGTTATGATAGTGGCATGCTATGTTTGTTATGATATCTGTATGCTAAATCCTGTGGTCCTTTGACCATCTGTTAAGGTTATTCAATTAAGACACTTCTCCCCCTCTGAAAGAAGTTGGGAGCTAATAGGACACTTGGATTAATACAGGATAAAGGAAGAGTAGAATGGGCCCAGGAAGGGATAAATGACTCAAGATTGAATTATACAGAATGAATATGCAAATAACTTTTCCCCACCCTTTGTGTATAAAGTATAGTATGTAACTATGAAATGGTAGAGATGCTTCACTGTCACTCTGGGTGGAAAGGAACCTCTCTTTGCAATTAAATCTTTAATAAACTGTTAATTGTGCAAGATGTTCTTTGTTATTCTTACCAGCCTAAATTCTAGACATAGTAAAATTGCCATGATCATTCTTGCTGTATAATGATTGATAATGTCAGATTCTGGTGACTAATGACAATGTAATTAGTGTCATACATAAAGCAACTATCAGGGGTAGTATATTAGATCATTCCCAAGGCATTGAATGTCCCCCCTGAGCACAGGCAAGTCCCTTATTAAGAAATTGAGTGAATATGGCACGACTGTAAGTTCGTCTACAACAGGGAATACTCAAAATTAACTGGGTGAGAAGAGCTCTAGTCAGGGACGTTACAGACATGTGCACATGTGGGAGATCCAGTGAAAGAATATTCTAACGGTCTGATGAGATCGAAATAGACCCTTTTGACCTCAATGCTATAAGCACTATGTTCAGCTTAACACTAACACCTCACATTGTCCTGAAAACAGCCTCCCTACCATAAACACCCTCCATACCCGCCATATGGAGGCAGCTTTATGCTATGGTAATGCATAATGACAGATAATGGGAAACACAATTGAGGGAAGGATGTTGACAGAGCTAAATACATTTAGGTCCTTAAAGAAAACAAAACACACAGGAGCTTAGACTTAGACTATAACAGTGACCCAAATCACGCTGGAGTGGCCTCGGGACAAGAATGTGAATGTCGTTGAGTGCCCCAGGGCACAAAGCCGGAACCTCTATCCAACTAAGGAAATTCAATTAAGAGTTTAAAATTGACATTTACCAAATGTCCACAACCCCATTTGCTACCAAAGGTGCCTCTACAAAACATTTAGTAACAGGGTGAATACAAAAATATACAGTTTGGTATTTGTAATTAAGAATAATCTGCAGATTTATTTTTCAATTTGACTTTATTTACTTTTTTGTGTTGATCAGTGGCACAACTAATTAAATAAATTTTGGTAAGTTAGAACAAAATGGGAATCCAAGGAGGTGAATACCTTTCGACAGGCTTGCGTTTGTCATGATTTCATATTATGGCTTTGATAAAATTACACTATAAAGAAAATCAATGAACTTATTATTAAAACTGTTATAAAAAAAATAATTAACACCTTCAAAATAGCATAGTAGGCTAACAATTGTTTAATACCAACAGAAATAATCACACACACAATGTTAATTCCTGGATTGATTTATGAACATTTTCAAAACCACATAATAGAAAAGTATTATTATTCCTCATACTTAATTAGGGCTTTCCATTTAATAAAGACCACAGGGCTTTGACACTAAATGGCCCAATTTTGCTAAATGAGAGTATTATAAACAACTGTAAACTTTAGACTCAAATGGCAGCACTCACATCCTTTTCATGAAATAGGCAGATGAATCATGTGATAAAATTCTTAACATTTTAAAAACAGAAATGCTGAAGCTTAAAAGAAGTGGAAACGGTTTCTGCCCTTATGTGAATGTGTCTGTGAGGTTTCCATGGCATTTGAATAGGCACACAAACAAGACAAACAAATATAATTAAGCCTTTTTGTCAAATTGTTACATGTTAATTATACTCTTAAACACTTGTTCATCCAAACTCATTATTTGATAAAAATATATTTTCCCCCTAATAGAAATTGAGCTGACCAAAATATAGTAAATTCGTAATCTATAATGCAACACTTCAAATCAGCACAATAATAGCCACAGTTATTTATACATAACAAAAAAAAATCATCCGAAACAGTGGTTTGTGTCTTTGGTTTACCAATGGCAGGGAGACAAAAGAAGCACTACCTGGTAAAACAATGACAGCATACAAGTACAAATACACAGTTAATCAGCAAATAACAAATGACTAGGTCCTCGATGTCCCCAAATGGAGCGATGGCCACCTCACAAAGAGTAACCATAGCAAAATAAATATTTCAAAACATTTGTAGAAGTGCCTGTGGAGGACAGTCTTTTAGAAATGGGATAAGGGAGACTAACATACAGCCAAGACCAAGATTGACAGTGCTGAGGGGGTGGATGGTGGAGGTGAGTACTGCTTAGGCCATGTTCGGTGAAGGTTTGGGGGGGTCCCGGGGCCCTTGGTTGATTCTTACCACAATTTTTTCTTCTCGTCCATTGACACTCCACCGGGCCCCAGTGCCACGATCAGTAGCAGCCCACCGATCACTGACATGGTCTGGAAGAAGTCGTACTTGAGGAAGTCATGCATCGGCTTGTACACAGGCACTGTCCAGAAGGCGTTAAAGTACACGTTGACCCCAAACAGCCACAGCACTAGGGTGAGGGCAGCCAGCTTGGTCTTGAAGCCAACTGCCACCAGCACAATCAGAGCCATGCCGACCAGGTTTTGCAGAATCTAAAATGTAGGGTCAGAGATATAGCAGGCAAACGGGTTCCATGACCAATATGTCAAAATGAATAACTCCCAATGTTAGAAGTAATGAATATAAATAACAGTTGAAGAACACCATAATGATGTGCCTGTCTGTTAAACAATTATGTAAAGCATTGCAGCAAGCTGACAGTTGGTTTTACCGACAGAATGGCAGGTAGCAGTCAGAATCCAAAAGAAACCTCAAACCAAAAGTAGAGAACAAACGGCATCGGCAAGAGATCAGTACTCACAGAAATGAAGCTTAGGTCAAAGTGCACCAGAGTCATGAACATGAGCACCAAGAGGACCCGTCCACCCAGCTGCATGTACTGCTTGGGCGAGTGCTCCCCCATGGACGGAACCCCGGCGAACATGCTCTTGCCTTCCCCACGCGACTCAGCCAGCAACAGCAGGAGACCCCCACCCAGAGCTAGGTTTCTAGGGCGAGGGAAGTATAAAAGAAAGCAAAGAAAGAGAACAGCAAGATAAGCATGGGGTTATTTGTCATACGCTGTGGTGGTGAGACTTCCATGCTAGACAGCAGGAATGTTGAATAAAATGATATCGGTCTTCCTCCACTTTAATGTGTTAAAAAGGTTACTGATCATATACTCACCTCATCAAGAATTTAAGATCCCATAAAATGCTGTAAGCAATAGTCTGAAATAAACATTTTGTAATAATTGTTGTTAGACAGTAAATAAGCATCAGAAGTAGTCACAACTCTTAACTCTACATTAAATATGACTGCCCCATTTATTATAAATATTTGACACTGAACATAAATTAAGTGTGGCTGATAAAAAATGTAAATACATTAACTACATACAGAGTAATGCTACAAACACTCTTATTGGAATAAGCTTAATTAACACATACTTTTTGATGTACATAGGTGCATTAACTGTCAAATTGCACATTAAACTAAGTCAAGCGCTGCTCATAGCTGCTTAAGAAAGAATAAAAAGATCTGCCACTAAATAACTAATTATGACATTAATCGCATGCACTCCAACACTTCATGTAGTTGTTGAAAGTGCCAAACATCCTTCGCAGCATTGTGAGAAACCTTTTTTCCATGCATATTAATAATGTAACTTGTGTGAGAAAGAATAGCCTGTTTAAGGTAATGCCATACAATTTTAATTGGGTTATGTATGAACCTTGACAAGGCCATTTCAAAACACAAACAATGTGTTGTTTTTGAGCCTCTTCACTATAGACTTGATTGTTATGGATTACTGTCTGGTGGCACACCAATTTTTCTGCCATTCTTCTTTGCAGGACCTCTCAAGCTCCATTAGGTTGGGTGGGGAGCGTCTGTGCACAGCCATTTTCAGATCTCCCCAGAGATGTTCAATCTGCTACAAGTCTGGGCTCTGGCTGGGCCACTTAAGAACATTCACAGAGTGTCTTGGCTGTGTGCTTAGGGTTGTCGTCCTGTTAGAAGATGAACCTTCGCCACAGTCTGAGGTCCATAGCTCTCCGGAGCAGGTTTCCATCAAGGATGTCTCTGTACATTGCTGCATTCATCTTTTCCTTAATCCTGACTAGTCTCCCAGTTCCTGCCACTGCAAAACATCCCCAAAGCGTGGCCTGTCATGTGCCTTTTAATGAGGAGTGGCTTCCGTCTGGCCACTCTACCATACAGGCCTGATTGGTGGAGTGCTGCTGAGATGGTTGTCTAAAGAACGGAGAATCAAGGGGGTTGTGGCTGAGCTGTAATTTTATCAGTTTAGGTTGTGCATGTTGGGAAAGTGCTTAAACCCATGTGTGGTAGCGAAATAATCAACTAAACTCAAATGTCAAGTTACTTGTTTATTCACTTTCCCTTTATTTATTACATTACAAAATGTCTTTAAATATTCACTAAATATAATAAACATTTAAAAAGGTTATAGATTGTCATTGAACTGTATATTTATAGACTTACTTGTAATGCAATGATTCCAAATAATCCAAAGCAGGCATACTGTACAAAATTCCTACTGAGAATAAGGACACAGCCGCCTGTTTTGAAAGGGTGATGGACAAAAGAACAAAAAAAAAAAAACTAGGTTATAATTTGTCTATAACTGCCTGTCCCCATTTCCAGGGCCTAGCATAACCGCAACTGGCCAGACAAGTCCTCATATTTTGAGCTAGCAGATTAACTCTGTTGCAATATCAGAAATGGCCCAATGTGCCACAGTCACACATGTGAAAAGTGAAAAATATTAGTACACAGCTGTGTTCACTAGATTTGGGTTAGGAACGTTCATAATCTCAACCCAAATGTCAAGTAAACAAAGCGGCCTTAACTGTCATATTCTGTGTTGTACTTTCTATACCTGTCCTGGTTAGTTATAAACTTCCTTTACTTTGACATTTAGGGACGTTCATAATCTCAACCTAAATGTCAAAGTAAAGGAAGTTAATAACTAATCAGTGGCTTTAACTGTGAAATTCTGTGTTGTACTTTCTATACCGGTCCTGGTACATGTCAGGTCAGTAGTCATTGATAGGTAAAAGGGATCTATATTCAGGTAATTTAGTAATTTAAAACATGTATCAGTAAATTGGGGATAGTTTAACAACATCTTAAATCAATAAAAAAAATTCCAAGCAGTTAAGTTCTTTGCCATGTAGTGGTGTAAGTTCATTACTGGATATACTATAATAATTTCCTGTCAGTGAAAACACCTTTATTAGCATCACTTATAATTCTCACTTGAAACAGTGTTTAATTAAGAATTGCAATTAAATTGCTAAATACTTTTGTGATCATACAAAATGTGTGTAGTATAATAACAAAATGAAAGGACCCAAATAGGCACTCACCTAGCTGTCCTAGTAAGTTCAATAACACAAAGCAGGCGGCTAGGAAGTAGCCACAATTCCATGTAGCCTCAATGTAATCCCGCTGCTCATTCCACTGGAACCACATGCGGATGCCATCCTCTAGGAAGGTGCTTATAAGACACAGGCGTGCCACATGAGGAAGGCATTGCTTGGTAACTCTCAGGAACTACCAGAAAGAAGAGGAAATGGTTTAAGAATAAGACTGTTATACAGGGCAATTGCACACTGTTCAACTAAAAAAAAAATCTAAATTAAAGAGGTGCGGAGGGCAACCACTTTTGAAGCATGGAGAGCACCTAGGTTTAACAGTACTGCATAAGTAGAAAGCCTCGTTTGTCCATCTGTTTGGGAGAACAGTAATTGTCAGATAGTAGCTTGTTCACAATGCATACAGCAGGGACTGATCTTACGTTTTCTCCTAAAATAAGTTTCAACTTGCACAATCCTAACAATTAACCATGAGCAGGGCAATGCAAAACAGATCCAGGATCAGCATCTAAGGGCAACTTAAACAAACATAAAATGTAGCGACTGGTGGTGGTCCAGTTTTATCACCTTAACAGCTCAGATTAATTTTTCATAAATTTTCATAATTTATCATAAAATAAATGGTAGAGTCTGTACATTGCTCTTTACAGGATAGGTGCAGGGTTTAAAGTACAGTTGGCATTGGGTTATTCAAATACGTCCTACTAAATGGACTGAAAGCAAACAGACAGCAGCTCTCCAAACCCCTCTGTTTAATAGTTTTGGTTTAATAGTTAACAACATCACTGCCATTAGGGAACCCTTTATTTTCCTCTTTAGAGCAAAAAAATACTTAAGGGAGTCAACACAGCGCTATGTAGTTTCCATGTAGTGCACAACTTATGGCCAGGGCCCATAGGGCTGATAAAAGCAGATTTTCTTTTTTATACACGATAGTTTCATGTAGAGGAAAGAAACGTCTTTTTCCCCCCACATGACTGCATGCATACATACATACAGTGTTGTGAAAAAAAATCCCCCCCCCCCCTTTCCAGATTTTTTATGTTTTTGCACATTTGTCACACGCAAATGTTTCAGATCAAACTAATTAATTACACAAAGACAACCCAAGTAAACAAAATGCAGTGTTTAAGTTACGATTGTAGTTATTAAGGGAAAAAAACCTATCCGAACCTTCATGGCCCTATGTGAAAAAGTAAACTGGTTGTGCCACCCTCAGCAGTAACAACTGCAATCAAGAGTTTGCGTTAACTGGCAATAATAACTTTAACTGTAACGTTCACATCTCGGTGGAGGAATTTTTTTTGTTGTTGCATGAACCGCCTTTTAAGGTCACGCCACAGCATCTCAATTGGATTTAAGTCCAGACTTTGACTTGGTCACTTTAAAACTTTTTTTTTTTTTTTTACCATTCATATGTGGACTTTCCTGGGTGTTTTGGATCATTGTCCTGCAGCAGAACCCAAGTGCGCTTCAGCATGAGGTCATGAATCATAGCCAATCGCCCAGGTCTTGAAGCAGCTAAGCAGTCCCAGACCATCACACTACCACCACCATATTTAACTGTTGGAATGATGTTCTTTTTCTGAAATGCTGTGTTACTTTTACGCAAGATGTAACGAGATAGACACCTTCAAAAAAGTTTAACTTTAGTCATGCTTGTCCAAATGTCATGGGGATCGTCAAGATGTTTTTTGCCAAATGTGAGACGAGCCTTTGTTATTTTGGGTCAGCAGTGGTTTCTAACTTGGAACCCTGCTATGGATGCCATTTTTTTCCAGTCTCTTTCTTATAGTTGAGTCATGAACACAGACCGTAACTGAGGCAAGTGAGGCCTGCAGTTCTTTAGATGTTGTTGTGGGTTCTTCTGTGACCTCTTGGATAAGTCGTTGCTGTGCTCTTGGGGTAATTTTAGTAGGCCAGCCACTCCTGGGAAGGTCCATCACGGTTTAAAATGTTCTCCATTTGTGGACAATGGCTCTCACCGGGGTTTGCTAGAGTCCCAAAGCTTTAGAAATGGCTTTATAACCCTTTCCAGATTGATAGATGTCAATTACTTTGTTTCTGTTCATGAATTTCTTTGGATCGCAAATGAAGTCTTTTGGTCAACTTCACTTTGTCAGACAATTTTTATTTAAGTGATTTATTGATTCAAAAGATCTGGCAGCAATCAGGCCTAGATGTGGCTAGTGAAAGTGAACTCAGCTTTGCAAACAATGTGATTAAGCACTGTACATGCATGATTTAACAAGTGGGGGCAAGTACTTTTTCCACATAGGGCCATTTAGGTTCAGAATAATACATGTTCAGCTTTGCCAAACACCTGGTCATCCAATGGTTAGATAGAGGCTGTGGCATGTAGGCCTCTCCAGGGCTCGGTCTAATGGTTAGTTAGAGATATGGAGAGGCATACAAGCCACAGTATCTTACACCCACTGTGAAATTTGGTGTAGGATCGGTGACGATTTGGGGGTGCTTCGGCAAGGCTGGAAACGGTCAGATTTGTCTTTGTGAAGGGACGCATTAATCCAGTCATGTATGAGGTTGTCCTGCAAGAAAGCATACTTTCTTCTGCTCTGACAATGTTCCCCAACTCTGAGGATTAGTTTATCCAACACTACCATGCTCCATGTCAAACAGCCAGCTCAAAAAAAGTGTGGATGGAGGACCACCAGATCAAGACCCTCTCATGGCCAGCCCAATCTTCATACCTGGACACCATTGAACCTCTGGGATGTAATCTAGGCAAAGATAAACACTCACAAGCCATCCAACAAAGCAGAGCTGCTTACATTTTTGCACCAGGAGTGGCATAAGGTCACCCAACATCAATGTGAATGACTGATGTAGGGTTATTCCACCAAATATAGATTTTTGAATTTTTCTTATGTTAAAACATTAGTATTGTGTTGTTTAATATATATTTGTTTGCCTTTTTTTTGCTTTTACTGATTTTTTTTTAAACCAGATGCCATTATACACTCAAACACACACAGCCATGGCCAAAAGTTTTGAGAATGACAAGTATTGGTTTACAAAAAGTTTGCTGCTGCAGTTTTTTTCAATCTTGTTTTCAGATGTTACTACGGTATACTAAAGTATAATTACAAGCATTTCATTTCAAAGGTTCTTATCGACAATTACATTAAGTTCATGCAAAGAGTCAATATTTGCAGTGTTGACCATTCTATTTCAAGACTTCTGCAATTCTCCCTGGCATAGTGTCAATTAACTTCAGGGCCACATCCTGACTGATGGCAGCCCATTCTTGTATAATCAATGTTTGGAGTTGCTCAGAATTAGTGGGGTTTGGTTTGTCCACCAGTTCTCAATGGGGATGAGGTCTGGGTAGTTTCCCAGCCATGGACTTAAAATGTCAATGTGTTGTTCCCTGTGCCACTTAGTTATCACTTTTGCCTTATGGCAAGGTGCTCCATCATGCTGGTAAAGGCATTGTTGGTCACCAAACTGTTCTTGGATGGTGGAAAAAAGTAGCTCTCTGAGGATGTATGGTACCCTTCTTGATTCATGGCTGGGTTTTTAGGCAAATTTGTGAGTAAGCCTACTCCCTCGGCTGAGAACCAACCCTAGACACGGTCTTGGGATGTTTTTCTGTTGGCCTGACACAGGACTGATGGTAGCCCTCATCTTTTCTTTTCAGGACATGATCCTATTCTAAATCCATAGGCATAAATATTAGGTTGGCCGCCCCTTTGGAGCTACAACAGTTTCCAATCTTCTGGGAAGGCTTTCTAAAAGATTTGAGTATCTGTCCGAATATTTGCCCAATCTTCCAGAACAGCATTGGTGTCATGCTGGAACAGATAAGGGCCTTCTCCAAACTGTTCCCACAAAGTTGGAAGCATAGAATTTTCCAAAGTGTCTAGGTAAACTGAGGAATTAACATTTCCCTTTAGTGGAACAAAGGGGCCTAGGCCAAGCCTATAACAGTTTCTCTCTCAGACAGGAAACATTCTCCTGGCATTTGCCAAACACAGACCGCCAAATAGTGAAGTGTGATTCGTCACTCACAAAACACGTTTCCACTGTTCCAGAGTCCAGTGGCGCTGTGCTTTACACCACTCCATCCAATGCTTGGCATTGTGCTTGGTGATGTAAGGCTTGCACACAGCTGCTGGACCACAGAATCCCATGCCATGAAGCTCCTGCCACACAGTTGTTAATGCCAGAGGAGATTGGGAACTCTGCAGTTATTGAGTCAGCAGAGCGTTTGCGACCAAGGGAGATATGGGCAAATTTGTAATGTAACTTTGTAACTTTGCCTATAGAGCCTATTTAAAATCGGATACCAGGTAAGACTTCTGGTTTTCACTTCACTTTTTGTGTGCAAACGCTTCTGGCAATATGTTTGTAAATCCTTCATGTCCTCACAAATGACCCATGTAAAATAACAACAAGTGGAATGTTTGTTTCAGTGTTTACTTTCCCAAAATGCTATTGTTAATCTGGGGATACGGGTGGTCAAACGGTCAAAACTGCAGCCTCAAATCATGTACTGTTGCAGCATTAGTTAAAATCCAGCCCAGCACTCTTCAGCAAAAACATTCCCCCACAAAATCAGATAAAGCAGACAAAAATGCCTTAAAAGGTATATTTCTAAAAAAGAGAACAATTTGGGTTTAACCGTTTCAGGTTTTAGCTACGGTATTGAAAAAAATGGTGTTTGATGATAGACGCAATCAATGTTACGTAATTCGCACGACACATGCACCGTGGCAAATCCAACTCATTGAAGTGACAGCAAGCCAGCCGCTTTCTCTAGCGCGTGCATGAAATCATTTTTTATGATTTATTTTTATAAATTATGGCGTGTAGTCGCCAAAGACAATATCTACCCGCATTTGGTGAGTAAAAATGTTGGACACTGCACACAATTCAGTTTCGCTATTTGCTTTGCTATTAGTCCTTGTTGTATAACTCACCCCAGGTTAAGATGGGAATTCAATATTGGTTAGATGCAACAATATTTCTTTCATAGAATGAATTGGCTTGCATTCAGATTAAATTCAAATGAGTGTTAATTCAATATTATTAGCAATTGGCCACAACAAATGTGAAAATGACCTGAAGCTGCGTGTGATAGAGTGGCCATTGCATGGCAATAAGAATTTCAGTTCAGTTCACTTAAGTCAACATGAAAACGGCCAAACCAGCATTTTTATTTAATACAGCTCTATGGAGTGTTTATGACTGACATAGAGAGCAGGTTTTCGGATGAAGATAAACAGAACATTTTTAAATATCGGAGACATCAGTTTTACAATACAAACCTCAAGGCTAATGTGGAGATGACAATCAAACAGAGCACCTTGCACATGTTCCTGGCCTCTGGGAATGTTTTTGCTAATGCAAGCTCTCTAAACAGGATATCCCCAAGGCAATCAGAAGTGAATCATTAGAAGAATCAAAACCACCATCTGATGTTTGCAAAAATATCTTCAATTCAAGATGTCAGCATTTTCTTATAGTCTAGCCATATCCAATCTACATCTGTGGCCAAACATTTTGAGAATGACACTAATCTAAATGTTCACAAAGTATGATGCCTCAGTTTTTATAATGGCAATTTGCATATACTCCAGAATGTCATGAAGAGTGATCAGAAAAATTGCAATAATTCCCTCTTTACCATGAAAATTAACTTAATCCACAAAAAAACATTGCATTCCATTGCATTTCAGCTCTGCCACAAATGGACCAGCTGACATAATCTCAGTGACCCTCTCGTTAACACAGGTGAGAGTGTTGTGACAAGGACAAGGCTGGAGATCACTCATGTCGATTGAGTAAGAATAACAGACTGGAAACTATAAAAGGAGAGAGTGGTTTGCAATTGTTGCATTGTTCTTCCTCTGTTAACCATGGTTATCTGCAAGAAATCATTGCTGAGCACAAAAAGGCTCCACATGCAAGGCTATTGTTGCTAGTAAGATTGCACCTAAATCTACCATTTATCGGATCATCAAGAACTTCAAAGAGAGAGGTTTAATTGTTGTGAAGAAAGCTTCAGTGCACCCAAGAAATTCCAGCCCTGGACCGTCTCCTAAAGTTGATTTAGCTGCGGGATCGGGGCACTACAGTGCAGAGCTTGCTCAGGAATGGCAGCAGGCAGGTGTGAGTGCATCTGCATGAACAGTGAGGGAAAGACTTTTGGAGGATGGTCTGGTGTTAAAGAGGGCAGCAAAGAAACCACTTCTCTCCAGGAAAAACACCATGGAAAGACTGATATTGTACAAAAGGTACAGGGATCGGACAGCTGAAAACTGGGTTATAGTTAATTTCACGATTGTTTGAGGCATCCTTCTTCCCCGTAGAAGCGTCCTGTGTCATGCCAACAGTAAAGCATCCTGAGACTATTCATGTGTGGGGTTGCTGCTCACCCAAGGGAGTGGGCACACTCACAATTTCACCTAAGACCACAGCCATAAATAAAGAATGATACCAAAACATCCTCCAAGAGCAACTTCTCCTAACCATCCAAGAACAGTTTAGCAATGAACGCTGCCTTTTCCAGGGAACAAAACATTGACATTTTGGGCCCATGGCCAGGAAACTCCCCAGACCGTAATCCCATTGAGAAGTTGTGGTCAATCCTCAAGAAGCAGGTGGACAAAGAAAAACCTATAAATTCTGACAACCAACAAGCATTGATTACGCAAGAATGGGATGCCATCAGTCAGAATGTGGCCCAGAAGTTAATTGATAGCATGCCAGGGCGAATTGAAGAGATCTTGAATAAGAAGGGTCAACACTGCAAATATTGACTCTTTGCATGTATTGAGCATAATTGTCAATAATAGCCTTTGACACTTATGAAATGCTTGTAATATGACAAAAATATCTAAAACCCTGCCGCAGCAAAATTTGTGTAAACCAATACTTCTCAATTCTTAAAACTTTTGGCCACGGCTGTACATTGGCATCAAAGACAAAGTGCTCAATTTCTTGCCACTGGTTGTAAAAGTAGAGCTGTCGAGACAAACTTGAGCTGTCTCTATTTCTGACAACTATCAGCATTTTTAAGATTCAACACAGGAAAAAATATAAAAAAGGAAAGGTTATCTTGATTTGATCATCATATAATGTTATGATTCCTTAATCATAATTCACAATTTCGTCACTCAACTGAGGTTAATAGGTGAATAACGCTGCGGTCTAGTTAAGTACTAACTAAGTACAAGTTATCAGATTGAGTCATTCGTGATGACAGTACAGATACAAAAGAGTGTCTATCAAAACAGAGCAACAGGTTAGCAGCTACAAAACAAACAGTAAAACCATGACGCAAGACTCTAGTTCGATCCTGGGCACAACAGTGAACAATGTAACACGTACTAGCTGAGCATGTACATGATCATAATGTAGACATTGCCGTACTGTATCGAAAAATACAACGGCCAAACTAGCTAGACGTAGCAACCACCATCTAACTGTACTGACTGTACAACTGCAGAATGCCAAAGACAACAAAATACGTTCACACGACTATAAATATGTATCTACAACCATGAATTAAACACGTATTCCACCTTCTAGTTTCACTATGGCGAAATTGACAAGACCTCCATTTGAAGCAATGATGACTCTTGACTTGTTCTGGCGTGGCCGCCAGGGCCTCAGAGCATCGCCTACCTGGTCTGCCACGTCCTCCGCATTGCTCATCAGATCATTCTGCCCCATATCAGGCTTCAAGTGTGGCACTTTCCGTGCCAACGCGCTCTCTTACAATTCTAACTAAATATTAGACTGAGGGTCGACTTGAGGGTTTCTCAGACGCACGCTTCTCTTGGTCGAAGAACTATGGAAGTGCAAGCGCTACTTCTGCCCCATAATGCTTAGCGCAGGGTTACACTGCTCCCCCTGTAGGCCGCCGTTGACATTGCATGCCACGTATACTAATATCGTCCTATGCAGGGGTGGGCAAACTACGGCCCGAGGGCCAAATGCGGCCCGCGAGGCTGTCCCATCCGGCCCGCGGAATGTAATAAAATTGTTTTGAGAGGAATTAAAAAACAACTCACCAGCCCATTCTTATACATCTCAGTCAGAATTTAAACTATTTACACATTATAAGGGATCTACTGTACATTTGTAATGTATGTTTTAACTTTTGCCCTTTTCTGGCCTCCAAATCAATTATGATTAACAAATTACAAAAACAAATGTGGCCCTCCATTTCATTTCAAAATCCTGATGTGGCCCCCGAGCCAAAATATTTGCCCACCCCTGTACCTATGGTGTCTTTCCACCAGTAGCTTCTAACTCGCCAGGTGAAATGCGTATATCTCAAAATACTTAAGTGAATTAACTTAGCAAAATATTCACCTAAACTCGTCATTAGTAATGATGATCACTTCAACGCCATGGAAATACAAACATTCTAAGAATTGAGGAATTCAAGAATGGCCTTATAGAAGAGTTTTGAGTACATTCTGATTTGAGTTTGTGAATTTTATTAAATACAACGTGCCATTGGAACACAGGAGTGATGATTGCTGATAATGTTCCTCTTCATCCCTATGTACATATTCCAGTAAAAATCTGCCATCTACAATAGTAATTTAAAATGAAAAGTAATTTAGTAGTCTGATCAAAAACAGCCCTGACCCTCTGAAGGTGTGTTGTGGTACCAGGCAGCAAGATGTTAGCAATAGATCCTTTTTGTCCTGTAAGTTGCGAGGTGGGGCCTCCATGGATTGGACTTGTTCGTCCAGTACATCCCACAGATGCTCAATTGGGATTGAGATCTTGGAAATGTGTTTATAAAAAGATTCCTGAACCATACTTGCTTTGTGGCAGGGCGCATTATCTTGCTGAAAAAGGCCAATGGCGTTAGGGAATACCGCTTCCTTGAAATGGTGTACATGGTCTGCAACAATGCCTAAGTAGGTGGTACGTGCCAAAGTATGACAAATGGAGGGGAAAATAAAAACTGTCTGAAAAAGTATCTGATGGAGCTCCAGAGACCTTGATGTTCTTGTTTGCACCATGCCTAATGTTATCCAAAAGTTTAAGGTAAATGCCAAAGTAGCCAATATCCCTGAATACGGCTGAAGGAAATAAACATGATGAAAAAATTTGTCCAATGGTGAAAGCACCTTGATCAACTGCCCTCAGATAGAGGGTAAGTCAGTTTCAACATCTAACATCAATCACCAACTCACGGACAATGTTGTATTGTAAGAGACCCAAGAATACCCCACTCCTAAGACACAAGAGACTGCAATTTGCCAGAACACACCTGAACATGCTACAATCCTACTACAGTCATGTGAAAACATGGACACCCTATGAAATATTGAGCAATCTTTTAAGAAATATGGGCATACTGTTTAAAAGATCAAATATCAATATCTACATAGAAAAGTGATGTAATTGAACCAATAACAATTATATTTTAACAATGATATCATTTATTTAAAAAAGATTTACCAAGATGCCATTTCCTAATGAAGAAAATGTTAGGACACCTTATGCCCTAATAGCTGGTATTGCCCCATTCGGCTGAAGTAACCTCAATAAGACAATTCCTATAACGGTCTACCAGTCTCTAAAATCGACTGAGAGAAACAATTATTTCAGCTGTGTGATGTTTGAGGGGTTTCTTGCATGCACAGCACATTTCAAATCACCCCAAAGCATCTCAATAGGATTAAGATCCAGGCTTTGACCAATCCAGAACTCTCCATTTGTTTTCCTTTTGATTTTGGTTTGCGATGAGACCAAATTAGAAATGGGACTAAATTAGAAAACAACACCTTCCCCACAGTCAAAGAAGGAGGAGGTCCAGTGATATTTTTTAGGTTGCTTTGCTACCTTTAGCACTGGGTGCCTTTAGAGTAGGGGTCACTAATTGGCGGACCCCAGATATTATGGATTATCAGTCCTGCAATCCAGTGTTATTCATAGCTTAGTCTACGAAATGACAACAATAACATTTCTGTAGCTGCTCCTTAGACCTTTTCACCCAAACGGTCCAGGGAAAAATTTCCCCCAAAATATAGTTGTTGGGTTATATTACATAATAATACATTACATTTGGTTGTTTTACCACAGTATCTCACAGATTGCATTTAAAGGCGTACTTAACCCTTTAATTTAGTTTAAGTGTAATTTATGGTGTTTTTCAGAAACTTTACACTTTGATTGCGATTGGGGGACTGGACCGAAATACAAAAATGGGGTATCATTCTTTGCAGCAGAATGTACTTTTAAGTGAAAAAACAGTGCAGTGTCTAACCTTTAACGTTTCGAATTATTCAATAGGAATGTTGCGCTAAAGACATTATCCCTTCAAACATTATCGCTTCCAATGACCCTATCCAATAGACCATTAAGGGTTAATCTTCTGGAATCTGCTATGCTTTACTGTTAAACACAACCCTAGTCTCAAGTTTTTTGACAAGATGCCCTTGTGGAGTTCCTTTTATCCGACATGGCCCCTGTCTTTCCTGGACGCATTCCAGCCGACTTCCCTGTTTTTTCTCATTCACCGGCACTCTGTCCTCGTCCAGTGTTGCTGCTGACGCTTCCTCTCCAGAAGCCTCTCTCACTTTGTTTCAGTGGTAGTGTGACAAGCTTCCATTTGTGTTCTGGTGCGCTATGGGCAAATCTAGAGAAAATCCAACTCCGCCAACCCTCCAAGACTCTCAGTTGGGGATTTTGTCAGCCCAGGTATGGGAACTGCTTCATCAAGTCATCGCATCCAGAGTTTAAGTCGAGGTATGTGATTGGTTGGCATAGCAGTGAGGCCTATGGTTGGCCACCAAGGGCTTCTGTAATACAGAGTCCTCCACGTCATGCGGTTCTGAGACTTGCTTGGATGCGCTCGAGATGTTGTCATGCACTGCCATTTCCAGAGTAGAGACAATGTGAGATATCTGCTGGGTGGTGGTGGAGATGTTGTCCAGCCCTGCCTCTTTCAGAGTAGAGACAATGGGAAATATCTGCTTGGTCGGGGTGGCATGTGTGCAGTCTCCAGCCATAATTGATTTAATGGGACAGTATTTTCTGATATTCTCTGTGTCTTCTCCAAAGTACCTCAGGGTAAGTGGCTCCCCCGACGTTTGGCTGAATGTCTTTCCTGTGTCTTCTGTAACTGAGCACTTTTGACTCTTTAATGCTTTGTACTTCTAATGTAGATACACAAGAGGCAAACATCAGAAATTAAAACTGAGCTAGGACTTTATAGAGGCCAATTGTATTACTGTTTGACAACAAAACACGGAGTATGAAAACTGTCTATAAAGCATACCTGTACGTTCTGGAAGTGCATGAGGGACTTGCAGTGAAAGTGCCTAGCAGTGGATTCGAAATGGAAGAACTTATGGCACAGTCTGCATAGAAAACCGGCCACTGGGACAACAAAGCTTGAGCCTTCAGGAAAGACCAAAACTTATTATTATAATACTAAATGAACAATTATGTATCTATCAATTCTATCTGAGTGACCTGTTGTCTCCACAAAACAACAGTACAATTACCGTATTGTGTTTCTGAATCATAAGCTTTGTATTCCTTGATGTCCTCTAGGGCAACATGTCTTTCACCAGGCTGTCTATCCTGCAGAAGCAGAGTGATGAATGAATAACCATTAAATATTTTGTCAATTTAAGTTTTCTAGCAGACACTCTTATGTTAATTTAACAGAAAAGCGCAAAGAGCTCAAAAGGAAATTGTACTTCGGGATCCAAAAATGTATTTGATTGAAGAATGGATTTGCCTCTGAAGTGGTTAGCAAAACAAGACTAGTCCCTAGTCATACAAAGAAATAAATGCCCAATTGAGAAAACACCATTTTGGCATGGGTAATTGCAGAGACTTTCCGGTTACCAGTAAAACGCTATAACCAAAATGTTGTTCCATGATCATATGAATGCCAATACCCTGCTGTCATCGTCCTCGTGGGTCTCCTCCTCAAAGTCATCTTCGCCCTCAAAGCATCCCACTGCATCCACTGTGATCAGCTCCTCCAGGACATCTGGCTCTCCCTCCTCCCTGAGCTGTGCTCAAAAATGACAACATGGGGAGGGGGTCAACCCTGAGCTAAGCAGTGTCCTTTGCTAGACAGTGTGCTTCATGAATGTTGCATGAATAGGGCAAATCCTAACTTTTTATCTCATTCCCACTTATTGTGGCCCAATGTGTATCAGCAATTTACTGTGCATGTTTAGTATTTTAATCTGTTATTTTAACAGAAAAGCTGATGAAAGCTAAAGAACTCAAAGGGAAATTGTGCATCGGGAGACAAAAATGTATAAATAAATGCCCAATTGAGATAACACGCAGGCACCTCCTCAACCTGCTGTTTGTGCTCTCTGGAGTTCATGTGTTCCACAAACTTCCGTGGTGTCCTGAAGTGGCGTTTGCAAATCGTGCAGAACGGACGTGAAGACTGCTTTGACAGCTGAGAAACCAGAAAGTGGAAATTGCAACAAATTACAATGTTTCTATAGCTCTGTATATGCCATGTTCCTTAATCCAGAGAAACCATACAGCGTCTTGACGCCAAATGCAGGGTTTCCTTCTGATACCCCCTTAACCTTATGCTCTTTGGTCTTCCGGTGCTCAATGAGGTTGCCGCCGAAGTGTGTTTGACATGTCGCACACCAGCGCTGCCCTCCCGTTTTTTCCTCCCTGCAACGTGTCAAAAACAAATTTGAAATGTCAGGCTCATCTTTTTAACTGTTGTCAATTACCAGATGCTGTCTTCCTAGCAACTCACATTACTGATTAGCACATTTCAAAGTAAATTACATTGGTTACTAGCCCAGCCCTCAAAACATTACGCCAGTTGCCACAATACCTAAACATTTGCACCACTGACAAGATATGGAGAAGAGGGAAATGTTATTATTTAACATAACAGAGGTCCCCCCTTACCAGCCTGTGCGTGTGCCATTTTGGGAGTCAGCGTCCCGTGGCAACAGGTTGACCAGACAGGCATTGCTCATGTGCTGAAACTCTAGCATACGCCGTTGGTGTTCTGCACCATTCATATGGCTTTGGAAGTCCTGCAGGTGTGTTTAACAGACAGTAACAATTCATATCTCAACCAGGAGGGATTTCAGATGACTGATCGTGTGACCAGAGTGGTCCTTTAAACACAGTTTCACATGGCCATAGTATAAAAAATGCATCTGCACACCTATTTTGTTAAAAAAAATTCAATTGCCAACTTTCCTAATCATCCGCTCATTATTGCACCTAATACACAAATTTTTACAAGGCAGTCAAACCTTTGCTTAGATTTTTTCAGCCCTCATCCCTTTTCTACAGCTTGTTTCAGTATTTCAGCAAGCATGGTGTGTGGTTTTAGTGCCACCTGCTGGTTGAGGCAGGAGATGCTGCAGATGTAGCAGTAGTGGCGGTCTGGAGCAGATATGCAGTCTGGGTCATTCTCCACAGCCTTTTCCCATGATGCACTGGAGGGACCCGTGGCTGCACATGGCTCCTCTAGGCCCGTGCTGAACGCCCGGCACTCGCTGCTATGCTGGATGGTGACCTTCAGGGATGACCCGATCCCCAGAACCTGCTACAGCCACACAGGACAGTATACAGTCAACACAGACAGACCATCATGATAGAATATATTGTTTTTGGGTGGACTTACATCAGATGCTCTACTTTTATTGCCACATTCCTCCAGCCCATGAGCGGCACGGTATTCACCTCCGTAATCGAGAGCAGCGACAACTATATGAACAGCAAAAACAATTAGACCAGTAGATGCATACAGTTTCTTAATTCATCTTTCACAGTGGAAACAGCTTATTTGTAAGTATGGGTGTATTCACAAGGAATGAAATGGAAGCAGACAGCCAATACAAGAGGGAAAAAAAGAAAAACAACAGTTGGACAAAAACGAGGAGTACCACTCATGACGATTTCTTGCTAGGCGCATCAGGATTACAGTAATATGATGCAAAACACACAATAATCTTTTACAGATTAATTTGATGCTGGCGAGAAAGTTGATTTCTGTATTCCAAATCATACTCGTATAAACTTGGCACAGATTTCTGCTGTTTCGCAGTCATTAAACCATTATTATGCAGTTATTTAGGTGAAAAAATCACTTTTTGACAGTTTTTTTAGATCAGCAGATTGTTTTTAATTACCAGATTTCATGGTTCCATACATTGATTTCAAGCAGGACAACGCAGAATTTGTCCTATGACAATACATGTATATGCTTCCAAAACAATGTTCACTAATAAATCTTCCCAGGTAGCCTGTGTCATATTTCCTGTTGGGTGAGCCATTCTAGTGGATTTGATTTGGATGTCATGTTGACAGCCAAGTAGTACAATCAACGATGGAACAAAATATTTTAAACACATACCCGTGGGTTTCAATACATCAATTGGCCTTTTATCATTGGACGTCTGGACTGCCTCGTGTCCAAAGGGTACATTCACATGCTCATCGGACCTGTGAATAAATCTGTGAATGGAAAGTAGGAAAATAAAATATAAACTGGTTTCAATTAATAATATCTGCAATGCTGAAGGGCTGACGATGAATTTTCCAGTAAGAAAAGCCTGTGCAAATGTTGTGGTATTACAAATGATACGGTTTAAGCCTGGTTTGGGTTCAAGAAAAGACACCTTAAACCTGGGAGAAGAAGATCTGGTCTTTGTTTGTTTGTGACATCTATGTTGAGTCCTGTAACCGTTTGACCACCGGTTTTTGCTATACATTGGAGGAAAAAAGTATTTGACCCCATGCTGATTTTGTAGGTCTGCCCACTGACAAACAAATGATCAGTCTATAATGTTAATGGTAATTCTATTTGAAGAGTGAGAGACAGAATAACAATAAAAGAATCTTACCCGTATAAAACACACCTGGGAGCCACAAATCTTGCTGATTGATAGGGGATCAAATACTTATTTCACGGAGTAAAATGCAAATCAATGTATAACTTATTTGAAATGCTTCTATTCTTTGTCAGTGGACAAACAGCAGGGGATCAAATATTTTTTTCCTCCACTGTAATTGTATCTGTTATTTGATCTATAGGAATGGGGCAATTTACAAGGCCCCTTTTCCTAATGGGTGAAGAAGAAGGAGCAGTTTGCCCATTTGGGACAGGATAACATGTTATTTACATGAAGACAAATAAGAAAATATTCACCAATTTCTCCACGCATTTCTGTATAAGTATTGAATGCAACTATGATTTAGTTAGAGATACTTCACTGTCACCTTGGTGGCAGGGAACTATGCTCTCCTGGAAAGTAATTTAATAAACAGCCTATTGTGGGTTTTCCCTCATAAGAGTTTTTCCACATTCTTACCTCAATGGTTCAAAACCAAATTGTATAGACATTAAAAATTGCCATAATAGAAACACATTGTGCTACAATTACCCTTACTCTAAGTGGCACCTGCAGAGTCATGGGTGTGCGATACTAACCCATTCGTCTTCTGCTTCTTGAACTCAGGCTCTTTCTGTGACTGAGCAAACAATAATCCATCTGATTCGGTCTTCCCCACCTCTGTAAAGCAAGATTGAAAAAAGTATCCAGATCATTACAAATCCAGATAAACTAGGCAAAAAATGTTACAGTGCCATTCAAAGGTATCTGAGTAGGAAAGCTGACCTACAACAAGGCCCCCACTCTCCCGATCCATGTGACCTTATAAATTATAATTTGAAAGGTAAAAGTGATCTTAAATCAGGCACCATAATCTGAGCAGATTTTTAAATAGTAGGCCAGCTGTGAAAGTGATATATGATCAAAAGCACCTGTATTGGTAGTCCTCCCCCCTGGACTGTCTGTTTTGCTCGTGCCCAGCTTTCCATTAGCATTTCCAATTTGTTCATAATCCCTCTTTGTCCAAAGAAGGTCCTGTATGGAAACACAACTTTAAATAACTAATCAATAGTTCCATTTATTTTTTTTAGATGTTCAGTTCCTATTATGTGGGTAAGAAAAAATATTCCAAGTCAGAGGATGACAGAGGAAGAACCTTGTGCTGTAAGTGCTCATGGGAAGGAAAGGGTCTTGAGGAAGAAATACCCACTTGGGGAACAGGAGCTGGTCGAAGAAGAGAACGCTGTGGCCCCGTGGCCAAAAATGTCAAGGGTAGCCCACTGCACATTGCAAATCCTTGTATGTTAGCTACAGGTAGAGAATGTACATTGTCAACTTCTCAACATTATCATAATCTTTTCAATTTCAACCTTATGTGTGAGAAGACATCAAGGTTTACCTTGCATCCGTTGCTGTTCTGCACCTTGTAACATGGATTTGGGGGCCAGCAGAGCAGCCTGCGGAACTGGGCAAAGATTTTCCATGCTAGGAGAAAGTGGAAATCTTGGTCTGAAAAAGAAACAGTTGGACAAGAACGAGGACTACTTGCTCATCATGATTTCCTGCTAGGTGCATTAGGATTACAGTAAAATGATGCAAAACACACATGCAATAATCTCTTACAGGTTAATTTGATGCTGGCGAGGAAATTGGGATTGCAGACTTTGGGTTGTTTTCAGTAGCTGCGGTTGTGGCTGACGTTGCTGAAGCTGCCCAAGACGTTGTTTGTGTTGGATCTGCAGCTGTATCTGTTGTTGTTGATGTCCGAACATATTCGTGTTGCGTGTCTTCTATTGTAACGTTTCAAACAGAAGCGATTTTGTAAAATGTAACAACAAAACGTGTGTTAAGCAAAAAATGTATTCAACGTACAATAAGGTACCAATTTCTATTATATCTAGAGAAACGTCTTTGTAAGGTTCGCAAAATAAAGAAGCCATCAAACGTTAATTAGCAAGTTAGCAAGCAATTTCAGTGACAAATTGTGCTACAGGCTGTTACAATGTGCATGGTGCTACAAGATTTAATCGTGATGCAAGCCTATTTTCTAACTACACTGTAGTTAATATGGTTGTTTTTTTATTAGTGATGGGCTGTTCGACACTCACGCTCGATACGGTTCCGATCAGTTCGACACTCGCTGCATCGATACAATGTTCCGAGACGTTTTCCAAAACACTTCTGGTCACGTGACGCTGGGTGCCAAAACACAGGCGCCTGTTACGCTTAAAAGCACGTCACTGCCGCAGGTGTTAAAAGTGGCAAAACCAAAAACTTGAGTGGCGTAAGTTGGTACAGTCATCGCTCTCCTGTGTAACTACACTGGTTCAAATCCCAGTGGTCTTTTCCCAATTGAAACAAGACTATTTATTGTTTTAAATTATTAATTTCATTTGATGCATCCTATGGCTCTGGCTTTATCAATCAAATCATTGTTAAAAATGGGATGTTGCAGTTTTTCAACATTCACCTTATCGAAATAATGTCTCGAGTAGTAATTGGCTGCTATACACACAAGCTCGATATTGTTCCGAGCTTTTCGACACGGATCGGACACTCACGTTGTCACGTGATTTTGACCGAAACGAGTATAGTTTAATTGTCAGACACCTGACTGTCTCAGGTTTTAAAAAAAACGGAGGAAATACCAACAACTTTGAATGTTTTGCATAATTTTGTCAAGTTAGCGTATGTCAAGTTGGTGGTATCCATACATGACTGTGACTTTACTATTATGAATTGCAAGTAACTATTTGAGTATTCGTTTTGATCTCTACTGGATACTAGGAATGTATGTCGCTTAGGGTAGAGCAGAGTAAGTTGTCACACAGATAATACCTCCAAAAAGACAAAAAACAAATAGCTACTTTGTGTGACTGGATGTTCTATTGTGAACATCCTGTTCACATGTGGTCAAGGCCACTAAACTAATCAGGTGAGCACAGATTTCAACCTTGTAAAACCTTGTCACTTAACATCTTATGCAATAAAACATTAAGTATAAATGTTCAAGATTATAATTTTGGATTAAACTTTAGCTGCAGTCCTAAATAGAGCTAACCTTCAGATTTAGCCAACATTTCCACACTTGTCAGTTTTGGGCAAGTTGTCTCAATGACCTTGGAGCACGTTGTCAAATATGAAGTATACACAGACACATTGAACATGCAAAAAACTTTGTGATATTGTGTAATCGGCTCTGATAATAGAAATACATGTAACTGTAAATAGGTTATTTTATATACGTGAAGTTTGGAGCAGCAGACAGGATTATGAACAATTACTGTACTCTGACTCAGTATTATCAAAAGTTTACCAGAGAAAAGGTTGAAATTCAGAAAACCATGCTGTTTAAAAATGCATCTGTTTTGTTAATACTTTAAGCATTTCAACAAGTTATCTGCAGCAATACATTACATTCCAATTTCAACCATTACTGTGGATCTATGTATGAGCTGTATGACAATTATTAGATGTTTGCCTGGTTAGTAGAAAGTTAAATTAGCAGAAAGTATGTTAACTTTTCTCCCCCATTACAAAATATTGATTGTTTTGATGTCTCATACATCAAACAAAATTGTAATGAAACCACTGAGCATTTCGTAAAGCCTCGAAACAAATGTATCAAACGTTTCGGAAACCGTTGTTCTTCCAATCAATATTTTATATTTGACTCATATGTTTCTTTTGACTAGAATCTGAACAAATGACAGCTTTCTCAGACCTTACCTCTTCTATCCATTGTAGCCCTAAAATTATAGTTACCATTTCGGCTGTATATATAGACAGTATATCATTAAATCTTTTCAATATGATTACATCCAATTCAGGTATGTACACTCCTTTTCCTACATGTCTTTAGATCCATCAGTAAGTATTGGCATAAAGTTATGTCCTTTTTACATAATCTTGAACCAAATATCCAATTTTATCCACTTTATTTTCAGTCTATTCTCTCTTCTGCTCCACATATTGCAAAACAACATTGGGTACAGGGATTATTTAATGGCGGAACATCACCCCATACCGTATTTGGTCTATAATCTAACCTATTTAAACCATACTCTTATGCTACTCTATCAATATTCCATCAAATTGTTTACAACAGTCACATAGCACATTTGTTGCAGGTTGTTAGTCTCCAGCTCCCTTTAACTTAACCCAATATGCCACTGTCAACTTTGAGAGTCTTAAATATAATGGTAATTCATCAGCTTCAACCAGTAGTGCATTAGTAGATGTTTTAACTTAACCAATACTGAGGCTTCGGTCTCTGAACTCTATTCTGTCTAGTTTTTCTAAAACACTCTCGGCTGCTGCTCCATATACCATACATCCATAATCAATGCAGGACCATAGTAAGGCCCTATAAATATCCATTGTGATATGTAGATAGGAGGACCAAGGTGCAGAGAAGTGTGTAGCAAGGTTTTCTTTATTTTCTACCTTGTACAGGTCTACCTTGTACAGGTCTACCTTTGCGTCCGCTACGCGAGGTAACAAAAGCGTGCAAGAAGCACGTAACAATAATCAAAACACCCACAGACGATTTGGATGCACGCCAGAACTGTGTACAGCTGTCTGGGATTCACAAAACAAGTAACAATCACGGACAAAGAGACAAGACACAATAGGGCTTATATACCTAGTCAACAGGTAGCACCTGTTAGGAATCAGGGAGGGATGCATTCACAGGACATGGGGAAAACAGGACAAAACACACACGATGGCAACTAAAAGTCAGGCGACGTCGAACACCAGGTCGCTACGCGACCAGAGGAGGGCCCATCCCTAGATGGCAACGTGACATCCATAAGTGATTGTTTATCTGCTCCCCATTCAAAACCAGAAACTGACCTAATGAGATTCAATAACTTTTTACATTTTTATTTCTACTTCGTTTAGCATGTGTAATACACCTCCATACACACTTCTCATCAAACCAAAATCCAAAATATTGTGATATATATTTTGGTCATATAATTGAATCTGCACATTATCTGGCTTTCTCTTTCTGGTAAAGAACATGTAACCATACTTTGCCACTGACATTTTAAATCCCCAATCATATACCCAACCTTCCACCTTCACTATAGCATTCTTAAGGCTATTAGTCACATGTCCAACATTTTCCCCTATTTTCCGTTTAGCCCCATCATCTGGATGATGCGATGACACAATACCTCTACCAACAGTCAGAAAAATATAATGTATCATAATATTAAAAAAAATAGGACTACAGTAGAGCTATAGTTGTGATGACGTCCGTAAAAGTAGCGGATCAAGACGCAGCAAGTAAATCAAAACCCAGGTTTTATTTACCTTGGTAAGGAAAATACTGTAGTGCGTAATGCACTAGTAGTGGAAATCTCAAAGCAGAGGAGAAACAAGCTTCTCTCAGTGAAACACGCAGTGCGAGGAACATTCAACAGGAAACAATAACGAACACAGAGACAAGACACACGAGGGCTGAAATACGGGGTAAATAGGGAACAGCTGAGGATAATCAGGAGGGATGGATTCACAGGACATGGGAAATAGGACAAACATGAACAATGGCAACTAGAAAGCCGGCGATGTCGAACGCCGGGGTGCCACGCGACCGGAGGGGAGCCCGATGCTGGATGGAGACGTGACAATAGTCTGGTATGACAGTCGAGATGAGGGATCAACCATGTTTCTTGAACACAAATAACATACGATTTATATTTCATATCCACTACAACCTTCTTAAACTCTTGTCCATTGGCAATTAGACTATTGCGAGATTAAGAACCATCAAGAGCTCTGATCACCTTGCAAAATTCCATCAACACTTGGAGGGTTCAGCACTGGATCAATTCAGCAGTAATTTCTTTTAGCTGCCTCTACAATTGACACATCTTACATAAAAATGCAATAAAATGTTTTTATTCACAATCAATGTATCCTCTGTTATCTTCTGTATATACAGGTTTGTATCTTTTTGTCTTGGTGAGAAAGAGGTTTTTTATATTAGGGTTGTTGACATGACATGTTCACTGTCACACCAGAGAACAATTTGTGTGATTAGTATTGTCATAATTTAAAATGCAGTAAATGGTTAAACATGTCTTTCTTTTACATGTACCTGTTGTTATAAAGTGTGTTGCTATTCAATTTTTTTTTTTTTGCCAAATGTGAAAATTGTCCAATGGTGTAACTGTCTCGAGCATGGTGTAATAAGTTAGAACTTTTATAAATTCAAAAGAGAAGCATAAACATTTATATAAATACCCCAGGCATCATTTTCTTAGTGTATAAATAGCAAATCCTTTTTTGCATTCATACATTTCTCAAAGCATAGGAACTTGATACATTTGTCACTGAAAACCATGTCATATGGTGTGACGCTATATCCTGATTTAAAAATGGGCAATTTGACGGTGACATTTTTTTTGTTAAAAGGACCCTATTTAAAGTAATGTTACTGAAGACCCCTGTCACGTCTGCACATTTTTCAAATATTTAACTTCTCATCAGACGACTGAATGTGTTAAGTTTTGTTGTCCTTTGGTGTGACACCCCTAATATTTTTTTTTATGAAAAATCTGTACTAAACTACATAATAATGGAAACGTATGCAAATGTTTCTTGCTAGCTGCTTATGACAGGTTAGCATGATCATTAACTGATACAATAGACTGAAACGTCCTTTGGTGTGACAGAAAATGTCACACCAGAAAACAGAGATGTCACGCAAGAGGACAATGCCTCTTTAAGAAGCTTTTGAAATAATTAAATACAATTTGATTAACTACCTATTCATTTTGACCATTTTCAGGGTCTTTAAATGCAATAACAATAAATGTTTGTTGTTGATTTGCAAATGTTAGAAAGTGTCAGGAAAATCAGTAACAAATATACTTCACATTTTTTTAAGAGACAAAGAATTGTTGGCAAGAAATGGGTGGCAGCAAGAGGACACAAAGGAATAGAGAGAAAATTAACAGGGATCAACGCATAAGAGATTCTACGAGAACCACACAGAAAGTAAATACAATTTAAATGTTTCCTTGAAAAATGCAGCCATTATATACTTTAAAATATAATTGACATACATACACATATATATATACATACATACATATATACATAGATACATATATATATATATATATATATATTCATCGTAATGAATATATTTTGTCATTATTGGGCCACAATAAATAAATACATTGTAGGTATTTTTGTAATGAATTATTGTCATTGCCATGAAGAATTTACCACCTTTTGTGGATTTTGTATTGTATTGTGAAAATGCACTCAGTGGCATTCTAAACATGACCCCAAGTGGCTGACACCAGAGGTCATGTTTACAAGAGGCAGCGACGAGTTCTCACAAAATCTCTACAGTGACTACTGTAAAGAAACAGTTTGTGCGATAAATGCTATTTTATATTACAGAGGCTAAAGCAAATGACCGCAACACGTTTGCTTGTTATCAGCATGAGAATATATGGCTCCTCATTGATAGCATGGCACACAGGGGCCTGATTCTAACACAAGGCTTGTCGCTTCTGCTCAAAAGCATTATATGCAATGCTGAAAAAAAAAATGCATGTACAGGGAATGCACAGTGCTTTTCTATTGAAATTCAGCTATCCCAAACACACTCTTAAATGTTTCAAATGGGGAAAACTAGAAAAGAGAGGATGTGACAGTTAAAGGCTACAGGGGATAAAGACTACAATAATTGGATCAAGAAAACAAAATCTGGCACTGCTGAACAACTAACTGAAAGGTTCAGCAATGAAATTGAATCCAGTCAAATTGAATCAATTCAAAGCACCAAGCCGGAAAATTTGGGAAAATTAAAGTTCTAAAAATTAAATGGTTGTAAACAAGTGTAAAAAGTAATGGGCAAAAAAGTAGTTTTATTCATAATTTAATAACAATATATGCTAATTAGTGTCTAGCAATTAAAATGTCTTTTTTTGTCACAACATAGGACACATTTACGCTGCAGCTCAGTGAAAATGTAATAATAAACTGTGAAAAAAATTACATAGTTAGTAACCCCTAATATTTTTCTGAAAAAAACGATTTCACACTACCCATTATTTGACTGTTTTCCCACTGTCCATCCGTATTCACCATATGTGATTCACTGGATCTGGCTATTTCCCTTTCCTTCCCTTTTTTAAATGAATCTGCATAAGATACTCTGTGATTTTGTATTTCTGCAGTTCCCTAGCTTGCCTCTGGGCAGGGCGTCCTGCAGTGTGTCCCATTCTTTGTCCTTAAAACATCTGACTTCATAACTTAGATATCCCACTCTCACTCTCTTGGACCTTCCATTTTCTTTTACCTCCTGTTCGCGTTCATCTGTATTGGCCAAAGTACATTATATATAACACTGATTGTTTCTCTTCCTAGCGTTTTCACTCTGAAAAACCTATCCCTTTGGTGGATCTATGGCAAAAAACTAAATAATTACATAATAATTTAGCAAACTTTATTTTGCCAATTTCTTTTTCAAATGCTTTTGTTAATTTAATGAGGTCAACGTGACCACCTTTCTAAACCTCCCTCACACACTTTTTAGAAGCCTTCACTTTTTTAGCCATGTCACCCACCAAAGTTGAACTTCCACAATTACCGGTCCTATCTTCCGGGCTATATTGCCCCCCTCACCATCAGTAGTGTCACACATGATAGGTGGTTCAGTGGTTTCTTCATGCCAAATTCAGTTTAGTTGACCTACCGTCCACCTGCCCTTCCTCTATACCTCACAAACCCGCCTCCCTTCCACGAACTCTGCTGTGTTCCTTATCTAAAATCAGTTACGGAAATTCAGGTTCGAACTCTTTCATGCAGATTTATTTCACCTGTGTGATGTTTGAGGGGTTACTTGCATGCACAGCCCGTTTCTAATTGTCGACTTGTTATGTTTAATTTTCTTTTGGGCCCACATGTGCTCATAGCCGTTGATCAAAACCATTTCCACACACACTACATTACCCAGATACAACTACGATTCGCTCTTGCTTTGCGCCCCTAGTGTTATGGCATCGATTGGGGAAATATTTTCTGCCAGCTTAAAACGCTGCATCCTCTCCACGCAGCAGAGTTGAACCGGCAAGACGAGCCTTATAATTGAAATAACGGAGGGGTTTTATTAGCATGTGAATGCATTGACAATAACATACTAAGAATAGAAAGTTGTTGGGCGGTGCACCCGCATTAATTGTATAAAAACGATAGAGAAATTCACCAGAGAAAATGGGCAATCAGGGAATGGAGGATTTGATTCCTAAGGTCAACAAACTGCAGGATGCCTTCTCTGCTATCGGACAAAATTCCAACCTGGACCTGCCTCAGATTGCAGTGGTCGGCGGTCAAAGTGCTGGTAAAAGCTCAGTTCTGGAGAACTTCGTGGGCAAGTAAGTAGTTATTAGTCCAACGGATGCAAATCAAATGTCACCTCCAAAATGTTGCAAATGATCACAATTCCAGGTGATTTGGTATAAAACCTACAAAATGCCACACAATGGGTATGCTGTCAAAATCGATTTTGCTAAATTTGTTCAGAAAAATAAATACATTATATTATAATTATATAACGAAGAAGTAAATTAATCAAATACTTATAAATCCCCGTGCCAGTGCTACACAGTATTCATAATGTGCATGTAACTAGGGTAGCGACGAACAGGCAAGTGCATTCTCTTTAACACGTCCGAAATAATGACGAGTCACGACTCCGGGTAATCGTTTATCGTGCGATTCTACACAATGTCTACTTGACGTTTTTTTTTATAATAAAATTGTTTGTATATATGTTTGTTTTATATAATAGCCTATTAAATCGAACAAGAAATCTAACTGGTATATTTTGCCGGTATGTATTTTAATTTCTGTCTCATGTACTGCATTGCAACTGCATCCAATATGAGTAGATGCATACCATTTTGCCAGTTGGTTAGCAGCGCTACAGTGTGTGTACGTGTACGTTTTTTTTTCCGTGTCACCATCACTTCTTTACTCCGTTATCGGCCATTTGGGCTTTGGTACGATCTTGAGGGATGTCGTGCGTTTATATAGAAAAAATACACAAGCACAACAGAACGTTAACCACACCTTGTGCCTTTTGTTGTTGGGCTGTTGGTGACATCCATCATTTTCTTGGCTGTGGAGGGATAGCCCACTGCTTAATGGGTTTGTTAAGTCAATGACTTTGATTGAATAAAATATGGAGACTTCTGACTGGAATAAAAAAAGGTAGACATTATGTTAAATACAGTCTGGAACATATCCCTCTAATTTCAAGCTAGGTTTTAAATCATATAACAATTAGCAATAACATTCAAAATCTGGCAATGGTATTTATGACATGGGACACATTCCAGAACATACATGACAATACACATTTTCCTGGATTGGTTTTTGGCTCAACAACACTTTTACAACCAGCGGCTTAAAATCCCAGATGTCTCTTTGAGAATTAGGTTAAAAAATCCTAAAACTTTAGGATGACATTGTAGAAATAGGAAACAATAATGAATATGCGGCTGTAGAAGCTAATTACCAAAAATATACCTGGTGTCAGGGGTACCCCAGGAGGAAGAACGCAAATGCAAAGCTGTACCGAAAAGCAAACTTTAATGCTAATCACTGAGATTGCTTGTAGGCCAAAAACAACGAACAAACAAAAGGGCTCCTGAAGGCAAACTCAAAATGCTCCAACGGCTACAGTGCGACAGTAGCAAACAACAGCAACACATGACAAAAACAATGATCCAACAAACACTCAAGGAAACTGAAATAGGTTACCCAATCAGAGACAACAGCGTACAGCTGTCTCTGATTGGGGAGAACAAACAGAAAACAGAGTCAGGTCCTGGCTGTGAGCCCCAGCCACATAGAGAAGGCTGGAGGCCCCCAGCCAGGACCTAACACCTGGTATTTCAAGCACACTGTTTTTTCCTTTAAGGCCCCAGTACTAGCCAGAACATTTTAATTCTGTGTACAGCCCCAAAGCCCTAAACATTTGCTCCTTACTATGCTGTGGCCAGTGTGCTACAACAAACCATGTGAAGGCGAGTAAGCATATAGTATGGATAGCGTAAGACTGAGTTTAAATAATCTAATTTTAAGAAGTCAAAGGTGGTAATAGGTTCTTGGAATTTGCTGACTTTCTACAGGTAACTCATGTTCATGTTATTAAAGAAGTTGTTATTGTCGGATGACTGTAAGTCAATTTGGATAAATGTTTACTAAATCACTGATCTACAGGTAATATAAGGTTAGGTATAAAGTATATCTGCATGTACTAATGTCCTCTTTTTTATCAGAGATCAGTGGTTTAACCATTCTAACCTAAGTACAACCTGACCTTCCTTCCCTTTTCATCTCTCAAAGGGACTTCCTGCCCCGTGGCTCTGGCATTGTAACTCGCCGTCCCCTGGTACTGCAGCTGATCAACGCTCCCTCAGGCAAGAGAACCCCAATATGAGAGTATTCATCACAATCTATGAACTCAAGTGGAGGTTCCATCCATGTTAACAGGATTTACTTGTAACAATGAGTCACCAAAAGTGGATACTGCATAGATTACTAAAAACCTTTTATTGAATACAACCGACTACTGAGCCCTCTGTCTATGACGTATGAATTTTAATTCGTCGACTGAACCTTGCGTGTCTGTGATTTATTTTGGGCAATTAGTAGTTGGAGAGTGGAGCGGCCTTGATGTATAATTAACCTACAAATCCATTTATTCAATATACTTAAGTGTGAATTGGAGGAACCCCCAACGGACCACAGTTGTAAAAGATAAACATAAGTATAAGTATGCAATTCATGAATAGCATTTCTTTTCAGAGTATCAGCTGTTGTTAACAATGTTGCTTATCAATCCAACTAACATCAACCATTTATTAATTCAAGGAAAAGAGGACAAATTTAGTCAGCAAGTGAACCCCCCCCCCAACACACACACACACTCACTCACTGATCAATGTTGTTTATGCTGAATTTAATATGCATAGAAGATAAAGATACCATCTGAAGAGTTCACTATGACATTGTGAACTTCACATTATTGGTTTTGCAGAACAAGTGGTTTAGTTTCTGAAAAATGTGTTCTATAAAGCACCCTATATTTTCTTTGTACAATGTGATTTTCTGGATTTTTTTTTTATTCCGTCTCTCACAGTTGTAGTGTACCTATGATAAAAATGACAGACCTTTACATGCTTTGTAAGTAGAAAAACCTGCAAAATCGACGGTGAATCAAATACTTGTTCTCCCCACTGTATATAATAACTATAATATAATATAAAACTGTATTTGAGTGTTTTACTTTTTTACTCAATGTCTTTGGCAAGGCTGTGACCGCGGTTTTGTTCTTTTCATCTTGTGCAGAGTATGCAGAATTCCTTCACTGTAAGGGGAAAAAGTTCACTGACTTTGATGAGGTGCGGGCAGAGATCGAGGCAGAGACAGATCGAATTACTGGGCAGAACAAAGGAATCTCCCCTGTCCCTATCAATTTACGTGTCTACTCTCCCCATGGTACATCCACAAATCAAACACCTACTTATGTGCATGGGAGTGCTGCTGGAATCATGTGAATTTGCCCAATAACCTAATTTTGTGTCAATTTGTCATTTCCCATCTGGTTAATGGTTAGGTTTGGGAAGAGAAAGCTTATCCTGGATCTGTCATGTTACTCTTGCATATTGTAGACAATTGAATAGAAGCTTCTTAAAGTAGCTTTATTATAACATGCCTCAAACATTTCTCTATAGACTGAAATATTTGACACATCATAATCCCCATAACACATTCAGGCAAAACCTGAAAGTGTCTTTATATGTTATTATAACATTAATTTCTTCCATAGGGGATTTTTTATTCAAATCCACTTCAATTAGGGCCTGTGTTTTGTTTGGTCTTAAATCGGCATTAGTGTTTTGATGCTTGTGTAAATCCTGTCAGGACAAGATGACTTTTGTCAACATATTTGCATTAATTTACTGTGTATATGTTTTATGTTTTTTGGGGGGCTAAATATAGGGATAGTTATCATAGGGATAGTTATTGAAACATTTCACGTTGTCCTACAGATATTTGCACAGATCAAACCACTGAGGCTGAGTAAGCCTACACGAAAAAAGTTCATCCGTATTCACAGCCCTTCACTTTTCCCACATTTTGTTATGTTACAGGCTTATTCTAAGATGTATTTAATACATTTTTCCCTAAACATTCTACACACAATACCCCATAATGACAAAGTATAAAAAGCACGTTTGGCAGCAATTACAGCCTCTTTGAGTATGTATGCTACAATACTCTTTGAGTATGACTCAAAACTATTTTTGTGCAGTTTTTACCATTCTTCTTTGCAGGACCTCTCAAGCTCAATCAGGTTGGATGGGGAGCATTGGTACACTGCCATTTTCAGATCTCTCCAGAGATGTTCAATTGGGTTCAAGTCTGGGCCCTGGCTGTGCGACTCAAGGACATTCACAGAGTTGTCTCAAAGCCACTCCTTTGTTATCTTTGCTGTGTGCTTAAGGTCGTTGTCCTGTTGGAAGATGAACCTTTGTCCCAGTCGGAGGTCTACAGCGCTTTGGAGCAGGTTTTGATCAAGGATGTCTCTGTACATTGCTGCACTCATCTTTGAGTACTACTCAATCCTGAGTAGTCTCCCAGTTCCTGCCGCTGAAAAACATCTCCACAGCATGATGCTGCCACAACCACGCTTCACTGTGGGGATGGTATTGGCCAGGTGATGAGTGGTGCCTGTTTTCCTTCAGACATGTTGCATGGCATTCAGGCTGAAGAGATCAATCTTTTTTTCAACAGACCAGATAATTTTAATTTCTTCAGGTTCTTCAGGTTCAGTGTCTTTCAGGGGCCTTTTGGGAAACTCCAGCAGGGCTGTAATTTGCCTTTTTCTGAGTGGCGTCCGTCTGTCCACTCTACCATACAAGCCTGATTGGTGGAGTGCTGCAGAGATGGTTGTCTTTCGGAAAGGTTCTTTTCTCTTTGCAGAGCAACGCTGGTTCTCTGTCAAAGTAACCATCGTGCTCTTGGTGACCTCCCTGTCTAAGGCCCTTCTCCCAGGCTGGGTGGCCAACTCTAGGAAGAGTCCTGGTCGTTCCAAAGTTCTTCCATTTACGGATGATTGAGGCCACTGTGCTCATTGGGACCTTCAGGACTGCGGAAATGTTTCAGTACCTTTCCCCAGATCTGTGCCTCGATATAATCTTGTCTTTGAGGTCTACAGACAATTCCTTGGACTTCATGGCTTGTTTTGTGCTCTGACATGCACTGTCAACTGTGGGACCTTATATTGACCTGTGTGTGCCTTTTCAAATCATGTCCAATCAGCTGAATTTACCACAGATGGACTCCAAGTTGTAGAAACATTTCATCAAGCTGTAGAAACATCTCAAGGATGATCAGTGGAAACACAGGATGCACCTGAGCTAAATTGAGTGTCATGGCCAAGGCTGTGAATACTTATGTACATGGGATTTGTTTAATTTTTATTTTTTTAATAGATTTGCAAACATTTCCCCAAAACTTCTTTCACTTTATCTTTATGGGGTATTGTGTGTAGAATTTTGAGTAAAAAAAAATATTTAAACCATTTTGGAATACAGCTGTAACATAACAAAATGTGGAAAAAGTGAAGCGCTGTGAATACTTTCCGTATATACTTTCCGTGTATACTGTATATCTGAATCAAGTTGATGGTTATATAATGCCAAACGACCCTCTCAGGTTTGCCACAGACTACCAAACAACAACTATTTTCCTCTATCGGCGTACTGTTAATAGCGGTAAAGAATGTTTCTTGATATTATTTGTTTTATTAAATAGTTTTTTAATGTTGTTTTTTTTTTTAACAAACTTTAAGGTTTATAATACAAAAAAGTGCTTTACATGTGTATTACGTTTTTATTACGTTTATGCAGAATTGCTCAAATTTGTTGGTACCCTTACCATTAAAATAATGCTTAATTCCTCCTGAAAAGTGATGAAATTGAAAGCTACTGTATACTTGCTTGCCTTTGGTATGTCATAAAATATAGCTAGCGAGGTGTGACATTTTTTATTATTGCTTATTCTACAACAACATTCTGCAATGGCCTGGACACATTTGTTAGCACCCCTTAGAAAAGATAATAAATCATTGGATTATAGTGATATTTTAAATTAATTTGTTTCTTTAATTTATTTCACCCATCTCCAATTTTGTGATCAGTCATTCAACCTATTTAAATGGAGAAAAGTAGTCACTGTGCTGTTTGGTATCATTGTGTGCACTGAACATGGGCAAGAGAAAGCAAAGGAGAGGGTTGTTTGAGGATTTCAGAAAGAGAATAATATACAAGCATGGTAAAGGGTAAGGCTACAATAAAATCTCCAAGCTGATGTTTCTGTGACAGTTGCAAATATTCTTACAAAGTTCAAGGTTGCCAACCTCCCTGGACGCAACCGCAAGAAGAAACTCAAGAGGAAAAGTACTTGAAGGGCTAAGGCAAAGAAAGGTTGTCAAAATATGGCAAAGGCTAAATGTCTGGTACTTGGAATTGCAATCGACTGGTAATATCTTAAACAGGCTTAGTATGCTGCACGAATCAAACAATGCTTACAACTGAAAAAGAGCAATGAACAGAACTAAATAGTGGAGCTAATGAACAACAGGTGTGATCATTCTGGTGAGGAGGGGCCTGGTTGAACAGGTCAGTGTTTAGAAGTAGTGCCAGGGGATAAGTAAAAGGTTTTTACAGCCAGCCTGGAATTTGCTAAAATGCATATTGACATTCTGGGAGAATGTCCTTTGGACAGATGAGTCAAAACTGGAGATCTTTGGCAAGGCTCATCAGCTCTATGTTTGCAGATGACAAAAGGAAGCTTTCAAAGAAAAGAACACCATACCTATAACGATACATGGAGGAGGCTTGTTTATGTTTTGGGGTGTATGTTTTTGCTTTAATGCATCTGGCACTAGGTGCCTTGAATCTGTGCAGGGCACAATGAAATCCGAAGACTATCAAGAAATTCTGTAGCCTGAAACAAACAGCCCTGTGTCAGTGTCTTCGTCTCAGTCGCAGGTCATGGGTCATCCAACAGGATAAACACAGCTAAATGCACCCAAGGATGAAACAGAGCAAAACTATGGACTATTCTATAGTGGCCTTTAATGAGTCCTGATCAGAATCCTATCAAACATCTAAACTTGGAAAGAGCTGAAACTTGCAGTCTGGAGAGGGCTACTATCAAACTAGACACAGCGGGAGCAGTTTGCTCAGGAAGAGTGTGCCAAACTACATGTAACCAGGTGCAGAAATCTCATTGGGAGCCACAGTAAACATTTACTTGCAGTGATTCTAAGGGTTGTGCAACAGAATATTAGGTTAAGGGTCCCATCCTTACTTTTGTCAAGTTCAAGTTATTTCAGATAAAATTGTGTATTCTTATTTTTTTTGTGGATGGGTACCAACAATTTTGAATATATCTGTATAAGTAGAAGTATTGGAATACAAAGGCAAGATGAGGCAATGGCCAAATAAGGCTATATAATTTCAGTCCTAGTTTTAGTGTGTTCTTTGGGGTTTAACCTATGGGGTTTGGTTGGGTATAAAGCAGGAGCTATGGTTTTTTGTGTCCTTCCTCCAGTCCTAAACCTAACTCTGGTTGACCTGCCCGGGATGACTAAGGTACCGGTAGGGGACCAGCCGGCCGACATCGAGGCCCAGATCAGGGACATGCTGATGCAGTTTGTCACCAAGGACAATTGCCTTTTGCTGGCTGTGTCCCCTGCTAATTCTGACCTGGCAAATTCAGACGCCTTGAAGATTGCCAAAGAAGTGGATCTCCAAGGTGTGAATATAAAAAAATTATCAGCCTGTAAAAGTCATAGTATTGCTGTTTAAGGACAAAAGATAGTTAATGTATCATTCTACATTCTTTTAACTTAATTGAGCCTGGTCAAGGCCGTAATGGGTTCCTATCTTATTTCGATATATTATATAATTGTTCACCATGGCTGTTTGTGTACTTTATAAAATGTATGTTTTTTTTTTAGATAAATACAGTTAATAAAAATATAAATGTTTTAAATTGCTGAAAAAACTGTTATGTTTTGAAAGGTACCATTAACCACTACTTAGTAGTACTATGAAATATAGGGACCTTATTTTACGTTGCTCTTTGTCTTTGTGTGTCTGTGTGCATGACTGTGCATACAGGTCAGCGTACCATTGGTGTGATCACTAAACTAGATCTGATGGACGAGGGAACTGACGCTCGAGACATCCTGGAGAACAAGCTGCTTCCCCTGCGTCGAGGTGAACAATGAAATTGCCATTTGATCTGCGTGCCCATTTCCCATTCAGTATGAGTCTGTATAGCACACACAGATTCATGAATAGACAATATAATGGTTCTGGTGTAGTTCAGTTGGTAGAACACAGCATTTTCAAGACCTTAGGGGGAGAAGTATGTATTCATAGTTTAATTCTAAAGCCATTAGTTGCCAGAATATTCTTAGCGTAGACCAACCTATTTTTCTTTCCACAACTTTATTTCTTATGTTGGTGTTGGGGCGAGGGAAGCCAATCCTGAAATTATACCTGGAACAAGCTCTCTATACTGGAGCTGAGTAGCTACAGTGGGAACCACTGTAATGTATTGTGCTTGTATGCTGCCCCCTGCAGGGTACATTGGGGTAGTGAATCGGAGCCAGAAGGATATAGATGGGAAGAAGGATATCACAGCTGCTATGAATGCAGAGAGAAAGTTTTTCCTCACACACCCCGCTTACCGGCACCTGGCTGACCGCATGGGCACACCCTACCTACAGAAAATCCTTAACCAGGTAAGATGATTTAAGGATTGTTTTAGGAAAACACACATTTGTTTATAATTCCATTAACAGCCCAACTCAATGCTGCAGAAAAAACAACATAGATCAGCATATATTTAAAGCTTGTGCACTGTGGTCGATGCTGATTGATCTGGATAGGCTAGCCGTCTAGTGCGTCAAGCTGATTATGCTATTAATCAATCAATCAATTAAATGTATTTATAAAGCCATTTTTACATCAGCAGTTTTCACAAAGTGCTTTTACAAAACACCCAGCCTATTGAGCACGCAAAAACAGGGTTGAAGCATGGTGGCTAGGAAAAACTCTCTTCTGGGCCGGATTGTTGGAAGAAACCTAGAGAGGAACCAGGCTCAAAGAGGTGACCAGACCTCTTCTGGCTGTGCTGGGTGATGTTTTAAGAATACTATTAATAATTAATTCACATGAGCTTGTGTCCAGAGTCTGTAAAGCCTAATCTAGGTCAGAAGCATGACCAGATTTGCAGGACAGGGACATTCCAGGGACAGTCCAGGGACAGTCCAGGGTGGATTATTAGGGGGTCAGCAGAGTGGCAGCTGGAATCGTCAGGATGTTGGTTTGTTGGTCTCCAAACTGGTCTATGCAGGCCTACAAATCCACAGTCATTAATATAGAATGGTCCAGCATAGCTGCCAATAAAAAAACCCACAATGATAAATTGATTGAAAATTCTTTTTCCTGTAAATTGGTTCCCAGTTCAGACCTAAACAACCAGGTGAGGGTAGACCTAACCAATTAGTGACCTAATTAATCAATAAAGTACAAGGTGACAGCAAAAACCTGCAGACACTCGGCCCTCCGTGGATCCGGTTTGACACCTGTGATCTATGAAATTGCTGATATATGCAAAGGCTGATCGATGTATTTGTTCTCAGCAGGGAAGTGTTGTCAAATGTTAGACCAACTGGCTTCCCCTTATAAGTCCATGTCAGAGATCATTGCTATGTATATCTAGCTATTTATTATAAATGAAGGACATTGTATGCACTGTGTAATTTACGTTATGTGCTTCCTTTTTGATAGAAAAAGTGTAATTTACATCAATGGTTTCCTGTTTTGAAAGAAAAACAGAAGTTAGTATTTGACCGTATGTCAAATTCTGTCAGGATTTAGATTTAACTGCCCTGGATGAGTGTGCATGCTGAATTCAAGCAATCATTGAATTTGCACACTTGGTCAGGTTGGGTGCCTAGTTTGACAAAAACCCTGCAGTATGTGCAGAACTCTAGAAACAGGGTTGTGTACCCTTGAGTGCCGGCATCCATGACTCCATTGATACATTAGAAAATTGTTACATTTTCCCACATGGCCACATACTTTAAACGTTTACCAAAAGTTGTTTGTTGTTGGACTCCCAGATTGAAATAAATGCTAAAACAAATAAACATTGCCAAATAATGCTCTAGTACTGTGTCATTTAGCAACTTACCAATCACATCCGGGACACGTTGCCAGCATTACGTGCCAAACTGCAAAGTCAGCTGCTGTCCATTGAAAAGGAGGTGGATGAATACAAAAACTTTCGCCCAGACGACCCATCTCGCAAGACCAAGGCCCTGTTGCAGTAAGCACAGAATTCACATGTGCACACCTCATACATTTTCTTGCTTCAGTGGCAGAAAGGTAAAAGGTGCCTGAAAAATGTGTCTGAAAGTACTTCCTAACAGGCTTTAAGAAACTTTGCCCAGGTTAAAGCAACCCCACTCCATCTTTTGAATAAGCCAGTTTAATTAAAGGCTAGTGTTATGATTGTCATGATTGTTTTCTCAAGGAATTGAGTTAACATCAACCTGTGCGACAATAGTGCACATTTCACGGCACCTTGGTCATGTGGGCGCCTCTGTGATTCAACTTACTCATCCATTAGATAAAATAACACACTAAAACATCGGAACAAGTGCTAACATTGTTTGTACTCTTCTGTAGGATGGTGCAGCAGTTCTCTGTGGACTTTGAGAAGCGTATTGAAGGCTCTGGGGACCAAGTAGACACAGTGGAGTTGTCAGGAGGAGCCAAAATCAACCGCATTTTCCATGAGCGCTTCCCCTTTGAGCTTGTCAAGGTTAAAAGAAAAGAAATAAATATGTAGTAGTAGTATTGGTAGTAGTAGTAAATGGTAATGCAACAATTTGTTCAAAAGATACTGCACTTGCAGTTCAGAAAAAGACAAATTATGATGGTAATGCCTGGGATAATGTGTTTTATCATGAGATTATACAACCTCCGAATAACAAACTACGTACACAGCTTTCATTACATCATTCAACAAATCTCATGTTTGTTGTTAAGTAGCTCAGTTGGTAAGGCAGGGTTGTTATTGAATGCCTAAAAAAAATCTGGAAATGTATGTACTTACTCATCTTAGATTTATTATCTAGTTGGAGGTAAATAGTCAGTTTTAACCATTTTATATTTATAATGATTTGTATTGTGTTCACGATACAGTTTCCCGATGTTGCCTTGTCATTCCATATTTTTTTTTGTTGGCAGACATGACACAGCGGGATACTATAAAATAGGTCATATTTGTGTTTATGGGGACTACAAACTGTTTCGCTCCAAAAAACATTGTTGCATTATGTCTGTGTTTGTAGATGGAGTTTGACGAGAAGACGCTTCGCAAAGAAATCAGTTACGCCATCAAAAACATTCACGGCATCAGGCAGGTGTTTCATTCATTACCTGTGTGTGTCTGATCGGTATTTTATGACGTCTTATCTCACTCCACTTTGTTCTTCTTAACCAGGACTGGACTGTTCACCCCAGACATGGCTTTTGAGACCATTGTAAAAAGGCAAATAGCTAAGATCAAGGAGCCTTGTCAAAAGTGTGTGGACATGGTTATCTCTGAGCTTGTCAACACCGTCAGGCAGTGTACCAAGAAGGTAAACAAACACAACCTGCACCCTTTGCTACTCAAGAGAATGCTAACTAGAAAATGCATGCTAGAGGCTGTTATAACCCATTCCTGTCAAGCACTTGTTTGCAGTTTTGATGATCGTGTCCATGTATAATGTATAGAATCCATGAAACGAAAACAGGGCCTCTCAAGTACTATTTGGGAATGCCAGCTCAGTTCGTCTCATGTAGACTGTTAGTGTGGCACTTGTTATCAATCTCTGCTTTGCCAACCCGCGCCACCTTCAACTGTTCACCTCCCTCACGAGGCCTGCCTGTCGAGAGTGCTAATGGAAAGCTCCTGTGTGTATGTTTGTGTGTGTGTCTATCCACCAGTTGGCTCAGTACCCGTTGCTGCGGGAGGAGCTGGAGAGGATTGTCACTCAGCACATCCGTGACCGCGAGAGCCTCACGAAGGACCAGGTGACACAACTGACATCAACCATTATATTACTTTACCACCCATAATGGTTCCTTAAATATAACACCACTTTTGACAAATATATCTAGGACCATTGGGACACATGCTTTGTCTATCTGAATATTTTAATAATTTAAATATATGATACATGCATTATGTAATCATGGTTTGCGAGGCAATGGTGTTATAACTTCGAACTGCTAACTTTCTGCTAACTTTTATCATTGCTAGGTGATGCTGTTGATTGATATTGAGTTAGCCTACATGAACACCAACCATGAGGACTTCATTGGGTTTGCCAAGTGAGAAACTTTCCAGTCTCCAAATTATAGTGTACAGCCCTATTCACAATCAACAAGGGATTTGTGGATATCCAAGATTAGAAACTAGGAACTTTGGCTTGTTTTGGTTGCTTTGGTTCAGGGTTGAACACATTTCTTTGCAGAATTCATCAGAGCTTGATTATGCCCACTGTTTTTTCACAGTGCCCAGCAAAGGACCAGCAGTCAGATTAGCAAGAAAAAGGCTGTTGGACCTGCCCAGGTACATATTATGGAGAACACACACATTCAGACAGATGCATACAGAATGAATCATACTGTACAGTAAATTCCATCCTAAACAGGTATGGATGATTGGTATCTGGACTTTTTTTATGCACATATTGCCTTTTTCCATAGAATTAGTAAATTATTATTCTCGCATTATTTATTACAACTATGTTGAGGGATGGATGTGTGGGGGTTGTGGCAAACAAGGGAGCCAGGACCACACGCATGGTGTTGGTGTAACCGGAACCAGGATGCCTGCCGGTAGAAACTCCCTGCCTCTCTCCTCCGGGCCGGATTTTCCTTCCGTTATATTCTCCCCTGGTTTCACTCTGGACTTGGCCGTGCCATTACCCACTCATCTGCCCATTGCGTGCACCTGCCTTCTATTCCCTCATCAGCGCCCAGTTACTTCTGCCCTGGTTCTTCCTTCACTTTTTGCCAGTTCAATCTGTCAAGGACCGACAGGCGGAGGCAAAAACACAACAGCTTGGAAAAAATACACACTAGGAGTTTACTAACCAGGGAAGAAACAAAACCGATCAGAGCTGAGGCGAGGAGATGAAAGAGAACGGGAAAACGGCACAAAAGCAGCGAATTATCGTACCGCCTCTACCAGTTGTGTTTTGTGCTGCTTGTGCTCCTTGTGCTCCTTGTACTACGGTACGGTAATTAACCTAATATTTTGTTGCACAACCTTTAGAGGCAATCACCGCAATCATATTTTCTGTAGGTCCTAATGAGACTTGCACCTGTTAACCCTGCTATTCCTGAGCAAACTTCTCCAGCTGTTTCAGGTTTGATGGGTGCCTTCTTCAGACTGCAAGTTTCAGCTCTTTCCATAGATGTTCGATAGGATTCAGATCAGGACTCATGGAATAGCCCTATGTTTTGTTCTTATCCATTCTTGGTTGCTTTTAGCTTTGTGTTTTGCATTATTATCCTGGCATTTGTTAAAGGACAATTTTAACCACAAGCACACACACATGCACACACGTTTGCGCACCTAAAGCAAGCAGAAACACACACAGTCACAAAAAGTTTATCCTAATGTGAGTAAATCATTGGAATTATTGCGTCTCACTTTCAAAAACCTAGGGAAAATTTGCATGGAAGAGAAGATGAATGACGGAAACTAGACCTTTGCTATAGAGCAGTTATAAAAAGACTATCGGGAATCTCCAAATAAAGTGCTAAAATTTTTCATTTGTATATATTTTTTATTCCAATCTGTGTTTTTTTTGCCATTTTAGCATTCTAACAATCTCTCTTAAAACCTCTCCTCTGCTTTCCAACTGTTCCGATGGCAACTGCTACAGGACGAGATATCGGTAAGTATGTAAAATATCATGGATTTGAAAGCTTAGTTCATAACAATGCTTTATTGTTGGTTAGGTTATTGGCTGGCCAAAATGAAGCAAAATTACATGTGCAACACTGCTACAAATCTGTATGTTAATTCAGATGAGAATAGATTAAGGTGACATTCGTTTTTGTGTTGGAAAATATCAGTAAAAAAATTATTAAACGCAGATATTTTGTACTATATTGCAAATATGTTGTTGCTTCTGTTAAAAGAGTGCCAAATATTCTTAATTGGATTGAGACCAGGGCTGTACTGTTGTAGGACATTTTGTCCATCAGTCAGTCCAGGGTTGCTTTGTCCAAGCATATTTGATCATTTTGAAAGGTGAATTCCCTCCAATGCTTTTCTTTTATTGTACTGAACCAGAATATCAAGCAGTATTTCCTGCTATTTTATTCTATCCATTATTCCTCCAATTATAACATGCCTTTGAAACATCCCCACAGCATAATGCTGCAACCATTCTACTTCGCTAAATGGTTGGTGTGTGTTGAGCTTTCCAGGGTTGGTTTGCACCATATATTGTGCTTTGAGTTTTGGCCAAAAAGCTGGTCACATGTTTTCTACATCACAGCTGGGTCATGTCTGCAAATATAACATTACTTGATTGACAACTCCTCTTTTTTCTTGCAGAGTTCTTAATTTCATTTAAATATTATATTCACAACCTAATACATTATTTAAAATCTGAAAATACACTGAATATTTTTGAAAGATGTTTAACCCCCCCCCATAGATTTTCAATAGGGTTTATATATGACTTGTTGTCGATCCTTGAACAATTCCTGGATGCTTTTTGAAGTGTTTGGGGTCATTTTCCTAATGGAAAATCCATAAAGCTTTCTGACATTGTGTTTGACATTGCCTTGGTATTTTCCTGACTTCCTGATTCCATGCATTACGTCTAGAAGGTGTCATTTTCTATAGGTCTAGTATTTTATTGTATACATAGGCTAAGATTTTGTAATTTATTGTCATGTCCTGGATGCGGGCCCCTAGCCAACTCTGTGCTTTGGGGCTCCCATTCAGGGCATGTCACATGGAGAGGCCTCTAGCCATCTCCATGCCGCTGTGGGCTCCCCAGTCAGAGCAGCTGCATTCAGTTGACTCTGATTGGGGAGCCTACTTAGGCTAGGCTACAGCCACACACGGTGTGGTTTATTGTTTGTGCATGTCACAACTTCACGGTTTGTCTTTTGTTTAATCTTATTTCTAGTGGATACGCTACATGTTCTTTGTAAACTATTTAAGTTCTGTTTTGTTGTTTAGTACAGCACCTTTGCTTTTAGCGTTTACAGTTCGTGTTAGTTTGTCTTTTATGTTATTGGATTAAATCACCTTTACTTTATTTACAAAATGTCTGCTTTTGGTTCGCCCGCACACTACGACCGTGGCATTTATTCCGATGTTTTCTTCTTGTTCAATGCCAACAAAAGAAACGCATGTGTATAACTAGATGTTTTCTAGAACAAATTGTGAATTTTTTTCTGATCCACAGAATAAACAATAGTTTCAATTGTTTTTTTTACAGAGAAACTGTGAGAGAAACTTCGAGGCTTTACAGGTGGATGTAAATGGTTAGGTTACTGTGTACGTGTTAAGCCAAGGACACAACCCAATTAAAAGAATTAAATACTTATGTAACAATATATTTCGGTATAAAGATTATTGTTAAATTATTTTTTTTTCTTACTTGTGCTGCTTTTTAGTGATATCATTCAGTATTTCCACATTTAAAGGTGATGAATATAAAATAGAAAGCCTACATTCGTTTTCATTATGTTTTTTTTTATTTTGAGAGTGTGTTCAGGACCTGATATAACAAAGAACATCAAGAACAAAAAGTGTAACAGATGGTTTCTCTTGCAATTTATTTCCTATCATTTAGGTTATCAGGAAAGGCTGGCTGACCATCAACAACATTGGCATTATGAAAGGAGGGGCCAAGGAGTACTGGTTCGTCCTCACCGCTGAGACCTTGTCCTGGTACAAGGATGATGAGGTAAGGCTTTTATTTTTGCAGCTCTGGTGACTGGCCCACCCCCAAAAACATTTATTTTTGTCCAAGTTCTTTCTCTCTCAAGCACACATTCACAAATGCATGAACCCACACACACCCTTAGAACCCAGCCTCTGATGCTAATAATAACCTTAACCTAGCCAGACATTGGTGAGGGACGGCAGTAAAGGGGCATCTGTTTCCCATTACCATAAATACCAGACCAAGAATCTAGAAACTGAACTGTGCCCAAACTCTCACTGTAGTAAAAAAAAAAGAGTTGAAATGCTTATCAAAGTACCGTCCAAATGCTAAGCCAACACGTGTGAGAGACAGTGACAGTGAAATAGCACATATATCTGGGTAAACAAAGATAGCGCTCTATTTTGAATGAATGCTTTTTTAAACATTTTTATTTATGAGTCATCTCAATCCATAACTAATTCTTTTTTGAATATAGTCATCTCAAAAACACAAAAGATTCCAGGATAATTTGTCTCAGTTATGTCTGGCTTTATTTTCTGCTTCAACATTGTTGAATACACTTTATTCTATTTATTCAACATGTACACATACACAAAGTTCAGTTTAAAATTTTCCACATTGACAAAGATTGGGTTTTGTCTTGCGCTCCCCCACATAGCCTAACCAATGTGCAGACTACTGTACACCTGGAACACCCTGAACAGGTAGTCTGAACACTGGGCAGGCGAAGCGGGTCATTTGTCCCGTCCAAACGTTAATCCCGAGGTGAGACACTTACACACACAGTTTTTATAAGGAGCATTGAAATACATAGATTAAGACATTCCACAATTATTTGTACATGTACACATATATCCAAAAGACCTTTCATTTTGCTTTCTCATCACAGGCTCAAGTTGGGATTCCCTGTGTGTGTGGTGTGTGGTGTGTGGTGTGTGGTGTGTGGTGTGTGGTGTGTGGTGTGTGGTGTGTGGTGTGTGGTTGGGGAGTCCGCTGAGGATATGTGATCCCGGGAGCCAAAAATAATTTAAAAAGACATTAAAGACAAATTAAGTAAAATCTTTCATGCAATCAAAATTTGCCTAAAGTGTACATATTACGTATATCTAAACACATCTGAGATACATTTAAAAAAATGCATGCTACAATAGTCTTACTTATGATAAGTAGTCATCAGGCATCTCATCCCTACGGCAGAAATGAAGCTTGCAGGATTGACGTGGCAGAGTTCTGTTCACGTTCATGCAGAAAGAGGGAGAGAGGCAGAGAGAGGGACAGAAGAGGTGGGGCTTTTCCTTTTTTTGTCTTTCATTTGATTTTATGTATTGTTGGTGGGAGGGTGTTATCCTCCCTCAACGTTTTCCCAGCCAGGAAGTTGCAGGTCAAAGGTTGACAGGAAGTGAGTGAGTTCACCCCATGTGTGTATGCATGTCAATGAGGTGTTGAGATAATGCAGGGGGAGGGGAGAAATTATTGTATGTGTGCATGCGTGTGGTTGACTTGAGAGCTTCTGAAGCCGGTACAGGAATGCTAAGTTCCTTGGCATGGAAGGTGGACTTGAAATAACTCCAGATGTGCGGCCTTGTGGCCTCCTGCCTCTTACCCGGGTGTTTTCCTTCTGATGCTTATTTCCTCTGCTGGAATAAAGAGGCCTTTATGCTGGCCCAGGAGCCCTACCAATCACAGTGAGAGAGAGAAATAGAAATCAAGATGAGGGAGTTCAGTCAGGGGTGGGGAGGGATTTAGGTCCAACTCTGCCAAAATCAGCACCAAAAGTTTACTTCCTGACCTGGTCTGTTTTTTTTCCAACCTAGGAGTTGTGTGGTGAAGCTCAGCAGAGATGTTCTCTGAATGTCACCGAATATAAGGCATTTTCCCAGAAGCCTCCCAATATTCAATGTTGCAAGTTTAGAGAGAGCAAAGCTACTGTTGGTGGTGGTGTAGCGAGGAGTTCAGAGGAAATGGTCCTGTTTGAGATGGAGAAGGAGGGCCATGGATGCCTAACAGTTTGCTTTAGCTGTGCCCTATGAGCCACTGGAACTAGGCAAAACAAGGGCTAGTGGCAGCAACAGATGGCATTTTGGGGTTTGAGTAACTGTGTTTTTCAGAAAAAGGGAGGGCAAGCCACTGAGAGGAATAGGAGGGAAAGGCACCAACAACTTTTTAACACTTGACTGCTTGACCCAGCAAAACTGCTGAAAGCAAGTCAGTTGCCACTATAAAATGGATTAAAAGTCCTTTAAATGGAAAAGTCGCACAGAATAATCTGTCTGAAAACGAGCATTGTTCTATAAACATGGTACATGTAAGGGGTTTGCAAATAATAATAATTTCAGTTTTCAATTCAAAATATGCTACTGGTAGGCAGCCAAAGCACGGTTCCAATAGAATAGGTTGAAGTTGGATTATTGCTGCCAGATGTGGCAAGATATTCTTTGATGCAAAACCCCAGTCACCTCGTCACTTCAGACGACTTCAAAAAGCAGAGAGAGAAGCAGAATGGGCTTCAAATTAATGTAATTGCAAAATCATATCAAATGTGAAAGGGAAAATACAGTTCTAAATGTTTTTTTAAAATTGATTACTAATATATATTAATTGACAATAATTAATTTCATTTGGAAAGTATTCAGACCCCTTCTTTTTCAGTTCTTTTTACAGGCTTTTTCTAAAATGAATCCGCTGTTTGGTGGAATGGTTTCAACTCCCTCCCATCTCATCAAAAATGAGACACCACTCAGAGCTGTTTTATTGTTAGTGCTGCCACAGTAATGCTGCTGCACAAACTCTTTCAGTAAAAACATCCTCCATCTTTTGTACTTGTGATATACTTGCGCCAGCAGCTTAGACTTCTGGACCACACTAGGCCAAACGTTTTGGGACTGCAAAGTGCTATGTTTAGGATAAAACATTTAGGTAACTGCCTTATATTTTCATTCATGGTGGGGAGGGACCATGGTAGCAGTTGGACATTGGCATGGTCTCCAGGATGAAAACAAATTTGATGAAAATAATCACAAAATCCTAAAGGAAAGCCTGCTTTAAAGTTAACTAGTATCTAGTTATCTTTTAACATGAAAATAATCAACACCACAATGGCTAATGTGCTCTGAAGTTGCTTACCAAGAATGCAGTGAATGTTCTACAGGGGCCAAGTTACAGTAGTCAGTTAATTTGGACTGGAAGTCTTTGTTAAGACTTGAACATTGTTGCCATTCTTATATAAATGACTGTAGATATGTATCTGGTAAAGGACTTAGATATTTTGATATTAACTCAAGTGAAAAGAAGGAACAAAGTATCTACCCAGAAAATTACTGAAATGGCATAAAAGTAATGTTTACCCCATATGGAAAATGGACTGCTTTGGACTGCTTTAAATATAAACATATCCATGACCAAATTCTCATATTACCGAATTATAAATGGTACATTGAAATTGCATTCTGTTTGATCGTTTTTTTTTTATTGTTGCCAAATAAACTCATGAGCCTGGCGTCACCTCAGTTCAATATTTGAATTACTTGGCAAATTTGCACCGTTGCAAAGTTTGCATATATGTATATATACACAGGGGGGCAAAAAAGTATTTAGTCAGCCACCAATTGTGCAAGTTCTCCCACTGAAAAAGATGAGAGAGGCCTGTAATTTTCATCACAGGTACACTTCAACTATGACAGACAGAATGAGAAAAAAAATCCAGAAAATCACATTGTAGGATTTTTTATAAATTCTTTTTGCAAATTATGATGAAAAATAAGTATTTGGTCACCTAAAAACAAGCAAGATTTCTGGCTCTCACAGACCTGTAACTTCTCCTTTAAGAGGCTCCTCTGTCCTCCACTCGTTACCTGTATTAATGGCACCTGTTTGAACTTATTAGTATAAAAGACACCTGTCCACTACCTCAAACCGTCACACTCCAAACTCCACTATGGCCAAGACCAAAGAGCTGTCAAAGGACACCAGAAACAAAATTGTAGACCTGCACCAGGCTGGGAAGACTGAATCTGCAATAGGTAAGCAGCTTGGTGTGAAGAAATCAACTGTGGGAGCAATTATTAGGAAATATAAGACATACAAGACCACTGATAATCTCCCTTGATCTGGGGCTCTACGCAAGATCTCACCCCGTGGGGTCAAAATGATCACAAGAACGGTGAGCAACAATCCCAGAACCACACGGCGGGACTTAGTGAATGACCTGCAGAGAGCTGGGACCAAAGTAACAAAGCCTACCATCAGTAACACACTATGCCGCCAGGGACTCAAATCCTGCAGTGCTAGACGTGTCCCCCTGCTGAAGCCAGTTTGTGTCCAGGCCCGTCTTAAGTTCGCTAGAGAGCATTTGGATGATCCAGAAGAAGATTGGGAGAATGTCATATGGTCAGATGAAACCAAATTAGAACATTTCGGTAACAACTCAACTCGTCGTGTTTGGAGGACAAAGAATGCTGAGTTGCATCCAAAGAACACCATACCTACTGTGAAGCATGGGGGTGGAAACATCATGCTTTGGGGCTGTTTTTCTGCAAAGGGACCATGACGACTGATCCGTGTAAAGGACAGAATGAATGGGGCCATGTATCGTGAGATTTTGAGTGAAAACCTCCTTCCATCAACTAGGGCATTGAAGATGAAACGTGGCTGGGTCTTTCAGCATGACAATGATCCCAAACACACTGCCCGGGGAACGAAGGAGTGGCTTCGTAAGAAGCATTTTAGGGTCCTGGAGTGGCCTAGCCAGTCTCCAGATCTCAACCCCATAGAATATCTTTGGAGGGAGTTGAAAGTCTGTGTTGCCCAGCAACAGCCCCAAAACATCACTGCTCTAGAGGAGATCTGCATGGAGGAATGGGCCAAAATACCAGCAACAGTGTGACAACCTTGTGAAGACTTACAGAAAACATTTGACCTCTGTCATTGCCAACAAAGGGTATACAACAAAGTATTGAGAAACTTTTGTTATTGACCAAATACTTATTTTCCACCATAATTTGCAATTAAATTCATAAAAAATCCTACAATGTGATCTTCTGGATTTTTTTTTTAAATTTTGTCTGTCATAGTTGAAGTGTACTTATGATGAATATTACAAGCCTCTCATCTTTTTCAGTGGGAAAACTTGCATAATTGGTGGCTGACTAAATACGTTTTTGCCCCACTGTAACCTACAGTGGGGAGAACTGACGATTTTGCAGGTTTTCCTACTTACAAAGCATGTAGAGGTCTGTAATTTCTATCATAGGTACACTTCAACTGTGAAAGACGGAATCTAAAACAAAAATCTAGAAAATCACATTGTATGATCTTTGAGTAATTAATTTGCATTTTATTGCATGGAGTTTCTTTATGTTAGTGTTTTTGTGGTCGAGATTTGGAAGGCTTCTACTTTATTGAAATACACAAACAAGGCGTTCTTTTCAGAAGACCCCTAAACCGTGGTGAAAACTGTAGGCTTCTATCTTTAACTATTCTGGAGATATGAATAGAGATGTAACGGTTGTGCATTTGGACGGAATTTTGTCAATCACACTTTAAGGGTTAAACGCTCCGTTTTACATTGTGGTTCCCAGAGGCAGCAGATAGTGAAAACAGTAATGGCCCCGAAACTGAGCCTTGAGGTACACCAAAACATAGTCAGAGGACGTCTATACATGCAAACGGATATCTTTCAGATAAATAAGATTTAAACTAGGCTAAAAGGTGTCAAATTGTTTTTATATTATCTGCCATGACAAGGTTAGACAAGAATTCAGGAAACTCACCAAAGAACACTGTATGGATTAGTGATGTCACTATTTTACAGGTTCCTTTAACATACTTTTTACCAGCCGTCTGTGGTTTCTTCCCTTTTTTCTCCAGTTACTTTAGTCCTTACCCTGTTATGTTTGTTTGCCCTCCGCAGGAGAAAGAGAAAAAGTACATGCTGCCGGTGGACCACCTGAAGCTCAGGGACATCGAGAAGAGCTTCATGTCCAGCAAGCACATCTTTGCCCTGTTTAACACAGAGCAGAGGTTAGACTGTTGTATCTGTCTACTGTGACACTGAACTCATCTAGTCATGAGCAAAGTTGCACACTGGAATTGAATGTACTTAAATTATCACCTGATTAACAGTCAGGCAAGGCTGTTTTAGGAGCCCGAACAAATCTTGCAATTTGATGAATGGTCAAATAATGTCACATTCACATTTTATTACTTTCTGCCTTTCTATTTATTCATTCATCTGTCTGCCTGCCTGTCTGTCTGGCCTCTAGAAATGTGTACAAGGACTACCGTCAGCTGGAGCTTGCATCAGACACTCAGGAAGAAGTAGACAGCTGGAAAGCATCATTCCTACGTGCTGGAGTGTACCCCGAGCGCATTGTGGTATAGCTATCATCCAGTTCTGATATATCTTACAGCATCCAATCCACAAACATACAAGATATACTGCATATTTGTTTATTACAACATTTTTGTTTATTATTTGTTTCATTTGATAAACTAGAAAGGCACTTAAGATGGGAAGCGCTTCCAAGTCCAATTTGTCCTTTTTACTAACATGATTTACCCCCTCTGTATAACTGCTTACCCTGCCAGGATAAGGAGAAGGTGAGTGCTAAACTCTTCACTTTATAAATTAAATTTCATTGTACTGTGAGAGTGCAAAGTGGACCCACTTACCATATTTGAAACATACTTAATGTATATGTATTTCATTCAAATCATTATCAAGGGGTTTGTGGCTAGAAGACACGGCTAGGGAAGGAATCCCCAATAGGTAATTATTCTTCTATGTTTTGTGCACCAGCCTGAATCTCTGGAGGAGAGCAGCTCCGATAATTTCATGCATTCCATGGACCCTCAGCTGGAAAGGCAGGTGGAGACCATCCGCAACCTGGTGGACTCCTACATGGCTATAATTAACAAGACTGTGCGAGACCTCATGCCCAAGACCATCATGCACCTGATGATCAGCAATGTGAGTAGTGTTGTTGTCCCACCATGTTTTTATTTTACATTATATTCTATTCTTTCCCATACCACTTGAGCATTTTGAGTGAGGCAGGAGCAACGTTTTGAATGTTTTATCTTCATCTCCCAGAAAAAACAAAAAGCTAAGCAGAGTACATTTTGGTGCTCCATTTAGCATACTTTTGAGTCCAGGAATAGACCTGATCTGTCCAGAAATTCTCTTTGTTTCCTTTTGCCTTCTCTAACCCTACAGTCTACAATCACCATCTCCCATATCAATGCAGACGAAAGAATTCATCCATGCTGAACTCCTGGCTAGCCTGTACCACTGCGGGGACCAGAACACCCTGATGGAGGAGTCGGCTGAGCAGGCCCAGCACCGCGACGAGATGCTGAGGATGTACCATGCCCTGAAGGAGGCGCTGCACATCATTGGTGACATTAGCACCACAACGGTGACCACAGCCATGCCACCACCCGTCGACGACTCCTGGCTGAAGCCGGGCGGTAACACCACGGGGGGCAGGTCCTGGATGGTGCTAATATACTGTTCTGTGCACAAAACAACAGTTCTCTAGTTCCACAGGCCCAGAATGAAACATACCAAAACTCCACCATGGCTTACTTTTTTACTTACTATAATGACATAAAATTGCCAAAATATTATAATTTGTTTAGCATTTCGATTTTTATGACATTACTTTTTGTTATAGGCACATGAACACAGGCTTTATTAGTTCATTTGTTTTTACCTGCTTGATTTCATACTTTTTCCAGTTTCCCGAAAACCAACTTATTTTATAGGGCTGAATAAGAAATCATCATGAAGAAAATTCACTTTGTGACTGCTTTGTCTTTTGAAGGTCTCCCATGTCCAGCCCCACTCCACAGAGGCGTGCCCCACCAGGCCCCCCTGGCAGTCGACCTGGGTCACGTGCTGCCCCTGCTTCCTTAGGGGGGCCTCCCATCCCCTCTCGTCCTGGGGCGTCTCCTGACCCGTCCGCTCCCCACATCCCTTCTCGACCCAACCGTGGCCCTCCAGGTGTACCCAGGTGAGCGATACAGACAAAGCAGACGGTCAATATTTGCATAGACACCTGCACTGGGAATAGAAAGTCAACACCACCTTTCAAAATGCTCTGATTTTGTTCCCTTACATGCAGAAATGAAAACACAATAAATATGACCTTTTCCAGCTGTATTGACACACAGTAACCCACAACAATCCATATACAATAAAAAAGAAAAAAGAACTCTGAAAATTAATAACAACTGAATTAGTAAAATATCCTAATTGGATCAGTTAACATGCCCTTGAGTTATTACTTAGTGAACAAACTTAGTACAGTAATGATTCTCTGAATACTCTACTAACTACACATCTACAGCTCTGACATTTTTTTTTAGACCACTGAACAATGATCAGTTTCTCTGGGTTTACTATTTATAGGTTTGTGCTTGGGTAAAATTCAAATATTAGTTTAATTCTATAAACTAATGACAACATATCTCCCAATTTCCAAACAAAAATATTGTTCATAAAAAAATATTTAGAGCATTAATTGATCACATTCCAGAGGTGTTCAATAGGGTACAGGTCTGTAGATTGAACTGGCCAAGACAGGGTCTTGATCTGGTGGTCCTTCATCCACACCTTGATTGACCTGGCTGCGGGGCTGCAAGCATTGTACTGCTGGATAAACCAATCCACAGAGTTGGGGAACATTATCAGAGCAGAAGAAAGCTTTGAACGTAGCTGGATTCATGTGTCCTTCATAAAGCCAGATCTGCCGGATTCCAGCCTTACTGAAGCACCCCCATATCATCATTGATACTCCACCAAATTTCACAGTGGGTCCAAGGCACTCTGGCTTGCAGGCCTCTCCTGGTCTCCGTCTAACCAATAGACAAGCAGTTGTTGGGCAAAGCTGAAAATAGGGCTCATCAGAGTACATTACCTTAACCAGTCCTCTACGGTCCAATCCTTAGGTCTTTTGCAAACCTCAGCCTGGCTCTTCTTTGTTTCTCATTAATAAGGGGCTTTTGTCAGCATAGCCCCTAGGAGCGTGTTTTGAACCGTCCTCTCTGTGCGCTTCTCCCCAGCTGCCATTCTTTTTGAAGGTCACTTGATATCATCATACGGTTGTTGTGTGTCATTCAAATGAGTTGGCAGTCATCCCTATCATTGGAGAGTCGTTTTCACCCTCTGCCGGTCTGTAACTTTTTTGTCCCCAATGTCTGGGGTTTGGCCTTTATTATGGCATATTTATTTTAAGCCCAAATACTGTTTTTAAATGTACTTTAAAAACTATTTAGCACAATCAACAGTTTATTAAATTACTTTATGGAGAGGAGAGCATAGTTCTATGCAAGGAGAGCATAGTTCACTTCCACACATGTGACAGTGAAGTATCTCTTACGAAATCATAGTTGCCTTCAATACTTATACAAAATGGGTGGAGACAAGATATCAGTTCTGTAAAATGTACCACAACACCTTGTTCTTTTTAAGGTTGGAAGCAACCTGACGCTCACTGTATCCCTCTGCCTGTAAATACAGAATTTAACCCTTCTTTTCCTTAAAAAAAATGTTCCTTTTTAACTTTTTTAGCATGGTCAGTAATTATTATTTTATTCCAATTACGTTTGAGGTACTACTAGCACTGTTTTTGCAAAAGGATAGAGATGACCACAGCACTGGTTTTTATACCTGTCCTCGCTAAATTTAGTTCAGGTGATCACCTAATCAGTACCTCATTCAGTAGAATGAATTGTACTACTAGGGTCAATGGAGTCTTCTACGAACAGCTGTTTTTATTATGAACTAATCAAAATCACAATTGACCAATGATGGAGATCCAGATATGGTCTGAAAGGTGATTGGTTATACGTCAGCAAGTTTGTAATTGCACTTCTAAGTATTTTGATTTGCGCTGTGAAAGTTAAACCATAATATTAATTAAAATCATGCTTAATGCATGATTTTGCTTGTCCTCGTTAATGCGTTTTTTTGGTCTCAGAGCCATCCATAGTTAGAGCTTGACTTTAGCGGGAGCTTTCTGGATTGCATGTACTTGTTTGTTGACCGGTAACTTTATTGACAGTTGACTTGCCATAAACGCATTTTGTTCAATAATAATCATTGCAGAGTAGGCGCTTATGTCATAAATCTTGTTTACTCTACACTAATTTAACAACTACCACAACCTGAACATGTTAGTTCATGTTTGCTTAATCTTGCGATTACAATTTCTTCCCACCGAGTCATCTTTAATTTTGAGCCTCTTGTCGTGGAGGCGGGACTTTATCTAGGCATTGAATTCTTGATTTTAGCCTTTCTATGCAAAATATTTTTTGAGAACCTTGCTTTTATCTTTTTGGTTCAAAAAGTATTTTAGTTATGTTTTATTTTCTTACCTTCGATACATTTGAGTTATGTAGACCTGAACCCCATTTCAGCCTAAACATCAAAGGACAAGTCAAGCTTAAGTGTGATTCAGTGGGTTAAATGCCTGCATGTCCTATAGCTCTCAGGGCTGGTATGTGTTATAGAGTGCATCCGAAAAGTATTCACAGTGCTTTACTTTTTCCAATTAAACAAATTTTTTAAATATATTGAATACATTTTGGAATAAGGCTGTAACATAACAAAATGTGGAAAAAGTTAAGCGCTGTGAATATGTTCCAGATGCACTGTATATACTCTGAAACGCATACCAGCCTTGAGAGTTATTGTCATTGATTAATCAAGAGAACAATATGAGATGGTAAACTATGGGATCATAGGCCAGCAACTCTCAATCTATATTTAGATGCAGCAAGTTATTGTGGTAAGTTATGGACTGACATTGTGTCCATATTAAACTAAACTAAGGGCTGTGAAAACTTGCATTTATTTCAAGCACTGTCCATAGTTTGCAATAAAACACAATAAACCACAATGCACTGCTTTTTAAACAGAAAAGCGTGTTTTAAGGGGAAAGTTTAACACATTCTATAATAATATTCATAATAATGCATTATATTTCTATAGCGCTTTTCAGGGACCCAAAGACGCTTTACATTAATGACCAAGGAACCAAACAACAACATTGTCAGGGTTTTGCCCTGACCCAATCCTACACGGCCCAGCGCACCATCTGGTGGCCGTAACGTGTTAATGCACCTCAGTCACTAAGCACCAACCGCTCACACCTGTCTCCCATCTCCCTCATCAGTGCCCTATATAAGCACCCCAGTTTCGCTCGCCCATTGCCAGTTCAAACACAGTGCTACGTCAGGTAACCTTCAGGCGCGCACAACAGCAGCAACCGGACCCAGGTACTGGACCTCGCAATCGACTGTTCGTTCCCGACGCAGTTCATACGGAGGTCCTCACTTGGGCTCACACCTCCCGTGTTACCTGTCGTCCGGGCGTGAATCGCACTCTGTCTTTCCTTCAACGTCATTTTTGGTGGCCAACCATGGCCAAGGACGCCGGGGTGTACGTTACCGCTTGTACTAAGTGCGCACGCAACAAGACATCCACGCGCGCACCTGCCGGTCTCCTACACCCCCTGCCGGTGCCAAGTCGACCCTGGTCCCACATCTCAATGGACTTTATCACCAGTCTCCCTCCCTCGAACGGTATGACCACCGTCCTCTCCATCGTTGACCGCTTTTCGAAGATGGCACATTTCGTGGCCTTGACCAAACTCCCGTCCGCAAAAGAGACTGCTGACCTCCTCGTTTCTCATGTCCTCCGCCCACACGGTATACCCCACGGTGTGGTGTCGGACCGCGGTCCCCAGTTCGTCTCGCACGTTTGGAAGGCCTCCAAACTGCCCTCCGTACGGTCACTTCAGCGAACCCTGCCAGCTGGTATAACCACCTTGTTTGGGTGGAATATGCTCATAATACGCTGGTGTGCTCCTCCTCCGGGCTGTCTCCTTTTCATGCCTGCCTGGGGTATCAACCCCCTTTGTTTCCCTCGCAGGAGGTGGAGGTCGCCGTTCCGTCTGTCCAGGCGCACCTCAGGCGTTGTCGACGCGTTTGGAGACGTGCCCGCGCAGCGTTGCTGCGCACCTCCACTGCCTCAAAACGCTTCGCGGATCGACGCTGTTGGCTTGCTCCTACCTACGTACCTGGGCAGCAGGTATGGCTCCTGGCGAAGGACCTGCCCCTCAAGGTTGAGGCTCGAAAATTGGCTCCTCGTTATGTCGGTCCCTACTCCATGGAAGCGGTCGTCAATCCCTGTTCTGTCCGCCTCAAGCTGCCCGCATCCATGCGTGTACATCCCGTCTTCCATGTCTCGCAGCTCAAACCCGTCTCCTCCAGTCCTCTCTGTCCCGCGCCCCCGGCTCCTCCTCCTCCTCGGATGATCGACAACCACCCTGCCTACACCGTCCGTCGCCTTCTGGACGTGCGCCGACGGGGTCGCGGCCTGCAATATCTGGTGGATTGGGAGGGTTATGGACCCGAAGACCGCATCTGGGAACCCCGGTCCCGGATTCTCGACCACTCCCTCATCCGGGACTACCATCGTGCTCACCCTGGCCGTGTCGGGAGGCCGCCAGGTGGCGTCCGTAGACGGGGGGGTCCTGTCAGGGTTTCGCCCTGACCCAATCCTACACGGCCCAGCGCACCATCTGGTGGCCGTAACGTGTTAATGCACCTCAGTCACTAAGCACCAACCGCTCACACCTGTCTCCCATCTCCCTCATCAGTGCCCTATATAAGCACCCCAGTTTCGCTCGCCCATTGCCAGTTCAAACACAGTGCTACGTCAGGTAACCCCTACAGCTCTCTAGTTTTTTGGCTCCTGCGTGTTTTGGCATTCCAGCATGTTTTCTATATAGCGATAGATATAAAACTACGTTCGTTCAGCTAATTTCGCCTGAGCATTTTCATCGCTCGTTACATCCGAGCTCATTCCCGTCAGCATCGCCGGTCTCCATTCAAACCATATCATCCCTACTGATCATCCATACTTAGCTCCTTCACGTCGAGCGTTTGGGTCCCTATCATCTCTCCGTTCATCCGAACCCTTACAAACATAAATAAATAAACAAAATAAAAAAGAGAATAGGATAGTGCCTAGCTAAGGCAATTTTAAACAGATGAGTCTTAAGGCGTTGTTGGAAAATGGGGATAGTGTCAGAGTCATGGATGGTATTAGGGAGAAAGTTCCATAGCCTAGGAGCTACCCTTAAAAATGCCCTGTCACCAAAGCTTTTAAGCTTGGACTTCGGGGTAATGAGGTAGCCCGCAGTACCGGAGCGGAGCCTGGTGAACAGAATGTGATGGTTAACGGTGTCAAAGGCAGCACTCGAGAATCAGGATGTTGAGAGAACCGGCATCAGCAGACAGGAGGAGGTTGTTGACAACTTTTAGAAGTGCAGTCTCTGTACTGTGGATTGGCCGGAATCCAGACTGAAGAGGATTGTACAGATTGTTATTAAGGAGGTATGTTTGGAGCTGTGAAGCAACAATTCTTTCAAGAGATTTGGCCAGGAAGGTATTGAGGTCCGTACAAAACGTACGCTTTTCTGGGTTTGCGGGAATAAATCCACTTAATTCCAATTATACTCAAGCCACTTTCAGAAACCGAATATCTTTGTTTAGACTACTTTTAATGTAATTACATGGTGGTTCATACAGAGAGGACAGCTCCAAGATGAAAGACAGTTTCTTCACATACAGCCAACTTTATAACTTTGCACAGGTAGACCCCTCCCTTCACCTGTATCAGCCAATCAGAGGCACTGGCGGGAAAACTCAACCGAGAACAAAGGCTCCTTACGTTCTCTCAAAACCACGTAATTAATACAAAATGGATGACCTAACCACTGTTTACAAACATATATAGGCACATTATACTCATGCAAATAACTAATTATGCATTTATCAATAGGGCCTATAGATTGGCAGAATACAAATTATCCTCTACAAAGGGGATGTTAGAGATGGGATGGAAATTGTTGAGTACGGTGCTGTCAAGTCCAGGTTTCTTTTAAGATGGGAGTGACAGCAGCAGCTTTGTAGCAGGAGGGGACAGTGCCGGTAGTGAGGGAGAGGTTGACGATGCTTGTGATGTGCGGACTGAGAGCAGCCATGGAGGCTTTAATCAAGACAGTGGGAAGAGGATCGAGGGAGCAGGTTGTATTTTTGGATGTCGTAATGAGTTTAGCAATATAAGGAGAATCAACAAGACTGAATGAGGAGAGGTCCCGGGGAGCAAGTGGGGAGAATTGAAGGTTAACAGAAGATAGGGCTGGGGTAGATTTATTATATAGTGAGGAGTTTACTGTTGTTATTTTATCTTTGAAAAACAGCAAAAAAAAGTTGGCAAGTTTAGTAGAGGGGTGCGGGAGTGAGTCATTGCAGGGCTGAAGTAGTTTGCTGACAGTAGAGAACATGGATTTCATATTGGGGCTATTGATTAAGTTTGAGATGTAGGAGGACCTGGTTGCGCTGAGGGCATCTCTGTAATTGTGAAAAATTGAGTTTGTAGGCTTGTGTGGACAGTGAGCCGTGATGTTCTCGCCCAACGTTCAAGACAACGACTAGTTTGCTTCAGGGTACGGACTGCTGGTGTAAACCAGGGGGATGAGGTGGTGAAAGAGACTTGTCTTGTTTTGAGTAGGGCCAGAGAGTTAAGGGAGACAGACATGGCAGTATTGAAGTGGTTTGCTCGTTCTTCAGGTGATATGAGGGTGAAGTCAATCGGATTCTAAAATTAGGATAAAAAAATTATAATAAAAAAATAAGAGACCACTGCTCCTTTTCTTTCTTTTCCAAATAATTTGATAATTAAAGTTTTCAGATGAGGAACCGAAGGGTTTAATTTGCAGTGGTCCCTTACATTTAACCCTTCTGTTGCTCACAAAAAAAAAAGATTTCAACTTTTTTGGAAAGGAAAGAAAAAGGTGCAGTGGTCACTTGATTTCTTTCTGAGCTGTTACTCTGTTTCAATAAAGCCAGAATGTCAGATTTTATGAATTTATTTGAACATTTTGAAATTGGATGGTGACTTTCTATACCCACTGTATATGTATTATTTGCGAGAGTATTGAGAGAATGAGAACTAATCCAGCAGGATATTTTAGCATATTGCAAGAATGTTTGTTTCCTAAATCCAAACTTTAATGAGAAGACTAACATTATTGTGAATTTTAACTTAATGTAATAATCTAGGTATTATCTACTTAACCAAAGTATGTTTATTGCAGGTTTTATTTTATAGGTTTACATGTATTTCATTTTTGTTGCTGTAGATGGGTAATAATGATTCACTAACATCCCTTTTTCCTTTGACGTGGAACAGAAAGGTTCTAAACTTTCTTTCAACTCACCGTTTTGTTTGTGTGTCAATGATCTAATCAACTAAACTAAAACCTTTTGATTACTATCAACACTTTTCTTTTTAATTGCACACCATACAGTTAAAATTGCAGTGACCACAAATCCCCCTTTGTGATCTCCTATGCCTTGAAGCGTCATTACCCACTTTATTTGTGTGGCATAAATTTGTGTGGCATAAATGAGACTCCATTCCCATAGGTGTACTACAGAGCCTTAGAACAGGGTTTTTGCATGCCCTTTAAATGTCTTAAATTAATTTATAAAAAATGAAAATTGTATTTTAGGGATGGAACCAACCTGAAGCTCACTGTATCCCTCTGCCAGTAAAGCCAGATTTGAACCCTTTTCCTCACTCAGAACTTTCCCTTTCAACTTTTCCCTTTAACTTTTTATTTCATAGGCATTAACATTGGATACTTTAATGATATTTTGACCTCATTGATTTCATTTTAGAAATCTGGGAAACTTAATTTGGTAGCATTATGTATTTTTTCGTGGGGTGTTGTTGTTAAATTGATCTCAAATTGAATTTAAATTGGCATTAAAGTCTTACATTTAACTTGCGAAAACCTGGAAAAGAAGCGTGCTGTGTAGGTAATAGGATGTCACCTCATTCACTGGCTCCAACATTCATTAAGCATGTCTGTGTTTTGTGGTTCCTCTGTGTGAATCATAATATTTGGACAGTACCTTAATTTCAGAAACACTATATTAAATGATACATTTGCACTATATTTAATATGATGTCATTTGTATAAATATAACAGACACTCAATGTATTGAGAGAATGAATGAAAAATCATAGGAATAAATATATATTAAAGACAGATTTATCCCATAGCAGTGCCATAGCAGTGCTCATGTCATGCTATATTGACTATGGTTATTTTTGCAGAATTTCTATCAGTGACCAATGAGGAATTACGCTAATGGTATGTCTAATGTTTAACACATCTCAATGTGTCATCATCTGTATGTTTGTCACTTTGTCTCAAACTATTGCTTTCTATGTCCCCGTTTTAATCCCATAATCACTCCAAACTCAGTTAACCAGACTTAAGTAACTTTAAAGTAACCTCTTTTAGCAATGAAGAATAGTCTACCTATTGTTGTTACTTTCCAAGTAGTACATTTCAGTTGCCTTGCTATGTTTAGATCAAGAAAAGTAATTCTGGTGTGCATATACCATGCATTTGGTGTGTGCTACTAGTTATCGCAAAATAGCAAACCCTCACTTAGTTTACCTCATAGAAAACACCTAAAGAGTAATTTCACTAGACTGTTTTGTTATGAGAGACCTGTACACAGAACAATTCTACAAAGAGGAGTTATCTTAAGATGAATCCTCTAACTGTAAATTGCTATGGATGAGAGTGTCTGATAAATTACCCAAATGTAAATGATTAAACTGCTAAGCAGTTAAAAATTTGCAAATGTGAAAATGCAACAGTTAAATTAATTAGTTCACATCATGATTGCACTCAATGAGTTTATGATTGTGTCAGTTTGAAAATATATTTGTCTGGCCTTGTGACCACACCTTCCCCAGCTCCCCCCTGCTCCTCGACTCTCTCCCCCTCCGTAAAACATGTTAGTCATGCTTGCCCCATACGACAACGCATTACACACACACATACCATTTTTGTGATACACAACAATTTAAGTAATATCATTCAAAATAAAATCTCATGCAATATTTTATTGTTACCAGCTAAGAAAAAAAACGTACATACAAATATAAAAGCATTAAATGCACCTCATGTTTTTTAACAAACACGCTATATTCTGCATACTTTGTGTTTATATTATGCACAGGAACATAATCATGGTTCACTTGTTGCCAAGCCATATATTGAACACTACAGTGTTCACATATTCAGATACTGTTAGTGTATCAATGCATATGTTATCCTTTCCTTACAACTGATATGAATGGTTAAATACCAAATCAAATGGCACCTGATAGGACTAAGACGGACACTCTGGCAAATTTATACAAATGTTCTTTACCCAAAAACAAAATATATATTTTTGTAATGTATGCTTTATTTGATAGATGACTGAAAGTGGGAAAGACTGAAAAAAAAGACAAGAACCAAAAGCTTAATTGGAGGCTGCAGATTTGTTTTTTTATAATAAACATTTATACTATTTGTTCTTCTAAATTGTATTTTGATATCTATGCTTTTTTAGGTTTACTACCATTACCTAGATGTTTGATTCTTTCTTTGGTGATTTATATTCCCACAGAGAAGTAAAAAGATATGGCCTTTTTGTACTTCTTTACTATGAACTATCCCCTTAACTGAATGATGGGACCAACCCACCCCTCAACACTTTGTGCTAGACAAAATGTGTGTCAACGTGAATAAAAAAAAAAAGGCTTCATTGAAAAAGTGACTAGTAGCAGAATAATACAGTAGCTGATAAAAGATGCTCATTATTTTCTGCTAATTGTGGTTGACTTGGTGGCTATGCAATTCCGTAATGTTTCTGAAGCTCTGCTGATATTGAGATTTAATTTGTGTCTTATTTAATTACTTTTATCACAAGAGTTTCTTTTAATGTCATACCCCATGTGCTGTACAATTCCAATGTATTTTCATAATTTTTATTTTATTTCCTCAGCCGTACAAACAAGGGCAGTCCAGCTCATGGTGAGAGCCCGCAGTCTTCGATCGATGGTTAAACACCTTTTTATACACGTTCACACACTCTTATTCAACCTCTTTTCCCACCTACACAAACACACACACACCTTTATCCTGCTGGCTCTTGAAGAAATTGATGCTGGATTCCTGCTCAACAAAAATAATTGAGGTGCATTTAGAGACCACACACTTGTCTCACCTCAAGGACCAGTGACCTGCATCCACAATACAGTGCGGAATTGAACTAAGGTCAAGTTGCCCATATGTGCAGATATTGGGTCAGTTCATCGTTTTCCACACAAATGACGAAGGAGCTCAGAATTGAGGTAACCTAGTGCAGCAGAAAAGCCAAAGCATTATCACCCACATGGTTTTCAAGTGGAAATGGAAGTTATAAATAATCATGTCATACCAATTACCGATAAGTTATCGGTTTCTTCTGGCAACTCTGTGGAGGGTTGAATTGGGGAAGCTGATCCTAGATCTGAACTTAAGGGAAAACTTTGCCCAAGGGAGAAATGGTCAAATGGTATTTCTTGGCATTACACTCTCTATTAATTCCACTGCATTTATGGATCTCTGGCTTCTGACCCATCTGTCTCTTTGTTAATTACTGCAGTGTTTAGTGTTTTGATGATGCTGTGTTGTATTACAATACATGTGTTAACATAAATTATGGGTATGCTAATGATCTATGTATGTATGAGTATTTATTCTCGCAATGCTATATGACACTCAACATGCTGAAATGGGAATTACGGATGACTGTCAACTTGGACTTAGTCCAGTTGATATGGCATGACAAGAGCCCAGTGTGTGAGAAAAATTTTAAGACCAAAAATGAATGTGTCTTAATTAAATGTTTGGATTTTTTTAAGGGGCAGAACTGGTTTACAAAGGGGCAAGAGTAAATGTGAGAATGTTTACTGTGCAATCGTTTACACTATTTAATGTTTAACGGGTATGTAATAAATGTCAAAATGTTATGAAAAAAAAGCATGGACATTATCATAAACATGTTTATGAATTGTTGTGGTTCATCTCTGGGAATTGTGCTTCTACTTTGTGGACTTTAGTTAACTTACAGGTATTTTGCCAAAACAAAATAAACACTTGAATAAACCAAGGCTTATGTAGCCTATATTGTAATAGTTTGTAATACATTGCTACATTGCCACCTAGTGGTTAGGAGCATTAAGACAGGAACCAAATGTTTTTTAATAGAAACCCAGAACCAACAAGATGAATCTGGAATGAAGTGGCCCTGCGATCGCCTTATGCATCCCCATTAAGAAAACAGGAGTTTTCTTGTGGAAGAAGGGTGTAACATCTCCTATAGAATTGTCAAGGTGCATTAAAGAGTTTCTGCTGTCTTTTAGCGACCCAGCACCTTTTTAGTCAAAGTAGGTGTTTCCTTTATTTTGGCTTCTGCATATGAATAAATAAAATATTATGTATTAAGGTGAATTAAATGTGAAGTGAGTATATGGTACTTGTATATTTAAAAACATAAAGAGTGGGTGGACACTTGCTCTGTTCACCAATATTGTGTATGGGACATGTCCTCATTGACACTACAACTTTTATCATATTCCTGGTTGTTCAACAAATTAAAGCATGGCATTGCGTTAAAATTAAATAAAACTGTGCAAAATGTTTTTGTCATTTTTCTAAATCCTCAGAAGTAGCATAGGAGGACAGAACTGATATGCATACACGTTATTCCAACTGGGGATACACTTTTATGTCTATTTTGACCACTCTTTTTGAATGTAACTAAACATTCCAAATGTATGTTATATTTAGATTTCAGTCTGCTGCATCCTGCTTGCCCCACAAAACTCCTAGCCATGTCATCACACAAATATCTTGTTATTTGGTTCGACTTTCATTCATTACCCATATCCCTCACCTGCAGTTTAAAGTATACATCCAGAGTTAGTTTCTTATTCCACAATAAGGCATCCTTCACACAATCCTGTACATTATCCTGACAATCCTTGGATACCGGAATATCATTAGATAACCTCTACCTTCAACACTCATCACTTTAACCTTTAAACCCATGTTAACTGGCCCTCCCTTCACCCTCAACGCCAGACTCAGCACTTTTAGGTAGATGCCCTCTACCTAAACCCTGAACTGCAGAAGAGACTTAAGCTTGACACTCTCTTCTTACGACAAGCTGCTATTGTAGAACTGTACTTGCTGAATAACTTATCTGTGCATATTTTGTATGTACACCTACATGAGCTTGAATTACATCCCATTCTAAATCCACAGGCATTAGTAATGAGTTGTTGCCTCCATTGCAGCTTCCACTTTTCAGGGAAGGCTTTCTACACAATTTTGGAATGTGTTTGTTGGAATTTTTGCCCATTCCTCCAGATGAGCATTGGTGAGGTTAGACGCTGATGTTGAACGAGAGAGCCAGGCTCGCAATCTCCATTCTAGATCATCCCAATTGTGTTTGAAAAGGGTTTAGGTCAGGGCCCTATTCAGGCCAAGTCAAGGTCTGCCCCACCATACTCATCCAAACATGCTGTAGCGGCGTTCCATTGACCTGTACCAAAGTTGTACGTCCGTAAAATGCCGCTGAAGCAGCTTTTACAACACTGGCTTTACGCAGACAAAAGAAAGTTCAGTCTTCACAACATATTTTCTTCTTTGAGTAGAACTATTTATTAAAGTCAAAAGACAGGTCAAACATTGTTCCATGTAACTTTCCTTTTGTTCTAATTACTGTTCTCCTTTCTTAACCTTTTCTTTCTCCTTTCTGTGTTCTACTCATCTGAAGTTCTGTTGTCTCAATGTTCCGATGTTCTGCCCTGTTGATCTGTTTTGTTCTGGTGTTCTGTTCTGGTGTTCTGGTAAAAAAACATGTTTCCCCTAGCCAGCTGCTTGCCCTCACCTTAATTACAGGCTTACTTATATAACCTGTGGCTGCATAGTGCCCCTTGTGCCCAAAACAATAAACAACACAACTACAGATAACAAATGGTTAATTGGATTCTACACATGCCTTTATGGACCTCGCTTTGTGCATTGGGGAACAGCCATGCTGGAACAGAAAAGGGCCTCTACCAAACTATTCCCACAAAGCATAAAAAGTTCCAAAATATCTTACCCCATAGCATTATTCCATCTGAATAGATAGAGAAGCGTGATTTGTCACTCCACAGAACATATTTCCACAGCGCTAGAGTCCAGTGCCGTGGTTCTTTACAGCACTCCATCCGACGGTTAGCAGTGTGCTTGGTAATGCAAGGCTTGCATACAGCTGCTCGACCATAGAAATCTATTGCTATGAAGCTCCGGGTGCATAGTATTAGTGCTGAAGTTATTTCCAAAGGAGGTTTGGAACTCTACACTCAGCAGAGCGTTTGCAACTTTTACACACTATGCACCCTTTATCTTGGCAACCTAGCTATGTAACTTTACATGGTCTGCCACTTGTGGTTGAGTTGCTGTGGTTCCTGAACACTTCCAATTTGCAATAATACCATTTTACACTGACTTGTTGCAACAGTGCTATTACAGTACCATGCTCAAACTCATTGAGCTTTTTGAACGACCTATTCTTTCGCAAATGTTTATAAAGGAAGACTGCATGGCCCATGCTTGATTTTATACACCTGTGGCAATGGGACTGAATGAAACACCTGAATTCAAGATTAAGAGGTGTGGCCAAAAACTAAGAGTTACTAAAGTTACTGCAAGAAGATTTGCAAATGTATCTGAAAACAGGTTAAAGTATATTATACTCCAAATTATTTGCATGTTCATGGTGCTGTGGTAAGACATGAGTGTGTTACCAACAAAAATGAAATTAGAAATTTCAGCCACTATGCCAACAAACATAAGCTAGGGATCATGTAAACTTCTTGATGTCTACCTGAACACACTGATAACGACCCATTTTCACTTGTCTGCAATATCGTTGATATGTTTGGTATGGATTCACATTAATCTTAAACATTGGACAACACTGTTCCAGAGAAAACTTTTGGCACCAATCTTCATCATTGGGCACAGTGTTTCAACAGAATGTTCATACAAGCACATTTCCTCTTTGATTTAGGCCAAAGAGCTTAGGCTGGTTGCATTGGAGAGCAGTTATTTATATAGATACAATTACTATCACAGGTGTGTAGACAACAGGAACCATGCGCATACATTTTGATGATTACTTGGATAAAAAAAAAAAAAGAAGAACACGTACTTACAAAGCGTAAACAAAAGGCACTGGACAATGCAGCTGAGTGAAAAACAGAACACCAAACGTGACATGTACTTACTAAAATACAACAACAAACCACCACAACGGACAAAACAAAGGGGCATATATACACACACAAATGACAAAGTGGGAACAGGTGTGTGTAATCAACCAAGTGAGTCTGAGGTGCGTTCAAAAGGAAAAGTGTTCACATAGAATGCCAGCACAGAATGTTGCTGTGCTGGCCAACCCGTTACAATTACACTTGCAGCCCAATTGTGATCCAGTCATTTTTACCAATGAGATATTTGCTCATGTTCCATTTGATTTGTGAACGCAGCCAGTGTAACTTATCATTAAGGCAACATTTGTTTCATTAGAAAGTATTCAGCTAATGTCTCATGACATTAAGTTAAATTAATTAATTAAATTACATTTCCAAAGGAAGATTGTCCATATTGGAAAACTACTGATATTCCCATTTAAATGTGGGCCTCCAACTATTTTTGTGTTACTATTTAAAACAGACAAATGAAAGGGAATCCAACAGAAATGTCTATCAGCCAAGACATAACTCTTGAATTCAAAAGTATTCCTTGTCTCAAACAATGCCAGGGAAGAGGTATTTGCCTGGTTACCAGGGGGCTACTGGAGATACGTGGATCATCCTGCAAACGTGGATCATCCTGCAAAACAACCTCAAATATAAGCATTCATTGGGGGAAAATCTATAATGATTGGCTACAATAAGCTGTATACTACAAAAGACCTTGTTGATTGCTCTAACTTGACATCTGCATTGTGTAAACAGGAGGGGTCATGTTCATTACATCCCTTGTATCTTGTATCTTAAATTCAGTATAAGCCATAAACACAGACTCTGGCTTGACAATGAAAAACGAATACATTTCTTTTCCCCAGTTAAAAGCAGTCATTATTCAAACATAATGGCCTTATTGGCATTTTTCATGTTTGGCATTTTTTTACAAACCATATTAAACCAGACTTCCTCAAAAAGCAGTGAGCAAAATTAGTGAATGTTACAGGTCAGTTGTTGGCTAAAAGATGCAGAACAAATTCAGTCAGTGTATGAAAATTGAAAAAAGCAACTGGAAAGACTCAACCCACAGCAAACTCCATGAACTCCCAAAGACTGAATACCAAAAGTAATGTTCAACAACTGCTACACCCAATTTGTATTTTTTTTCTCACATACATTAACTTTTTTCAATAGCTCAATGTCTACTGTCCTTGCCTAATGATATATGCAATGTCATTGGTTTGATATAACAACAGCTTTGCTATTATTCAAACTCGTATAGCCTCGCTCCCTATAGCGTAATCTGCAGTCCGAATTTGTGCGATGGAGATCTCTTACCTGACAAAATAGGCCTACGGGAACACATTATTTACATGACAATATTCTTGGAATACAGGGACTACATAATATTTTATGATGATACACAAGCTATTCATATACTCAAAAGTTCTCACATGTGTCGTACAGTTGGTCAAGTAATGAAACGGCAATGTTTAGGCAATTACAAACCCACATTTTTGTTAAGAATTTGAAATGTTTACTGGAAAACCTGCAGCGGTTGTACATTTTTGAATATAGCTCCTGGATTGGTCGAAGGTATCTTTAGTTTACGACTCTGGAGACCTCACAGCGGAGAGGGAGTGGACTGCCGACTTTCCATTTCGCCATGGGTGGAGAATGCGCCAAGCGGCTTTTTTGAATGTAGTTATGAACAGAGACCTCCTGTGGTTTATGAGCACAATGGAAAACATCATGCCGCGGATAACACATAAAGGAAATCGAAAAAGGTACGATCATCTATTTAGGCGAGTAAAGCAGTGTAGGTTATAGTTCTCGCAAGGTCTAGCTCATAAATGCGTGTACGCCTGGATTATAGCTAACGATAGCTGAACAATTCTTACCACATTTAATAAATTCAATTTCACGAATATACACATATGCTATCGTGGGTTTGAGTAAAGCGTTTTTTAATTTGCCACCATCAACAGATCACGAGTAAAATTTTAGTAAAATTTCAGACAACGTAATAAAGTAGTAGCTCGATATATAGACGTTTTGACGTTTTTACATTGTTGCGACTATGTATAAATTACAAACGTTTTGGCGGAAAAAAAAAACAAAAAAAATGTTCAACAACAGCATAGTTAGAATATTCAGAAATTTTATACTTTCACTTGGAAAATGTGTTCTGACCCCTCAAGGTGACCCCTAGCCTTGCGGGGTCCCAATACTCGTAAGCCCATGTGGGCTGTCAAGACACATCTACTTCATTAACACTGAACTTGTTTAATGAACCTCGTAGACTTATTTTATTATAAATTGTATATTTCATTCTAAAAAAAGTTAACATAATGGATGTTTGAGACCTGTATAGCTTTATAACATCTATTAATTTACAAATCAGTGTCCAAAAAACTTCTGCTTACAATGTAGATTCAAACAGAATGCAACGAGGTGCAAATAATTTAAACCCAATATTCAACAGAAAATAGCACAAAGACAACATATCAAATGTTGAAACTGAGACATGTTTTGTATTTGATGCCAGCCACATGTTTCAAAAAAGTTAGATTTGGCAGACCACAGGACTGTATTTCACTTGCCTCAGTCCGTTTATAATGGGCTTGGGCCCAGAGAAGGCACTGGCATATATGGATGTTGTTTATATATGGTTTCTTCTTTGCATGGTAGAGTTTTAACTTGCATTTGTAGATGCCGTGACAAACTGTTCACAGACTAAGGTTTTCTGAAGTGTTCCTGAGCCCATGCAGTGATGTCCACTACAGAATCGTATCTGTTTTTATTGCATTGCCACATGAAGGCCCAAAAATCACCTCCCAACCAGATTGTTTTTTGCCCTTGTCCCTTGCGTACAACGATTACTCTAGATTCTTTGAATCTTTTAATGATATTGTATACTGTAGCTAGATGACGAGATCTCTAAACTTTTTGCAGTTAAACATTAGTCTGGAATTGTGGCACCTTTGCCTGTGCAGTCCTTCAGAGTGGTGAACCCCTCCCTCACCTCACTTCTGACAGGCCCATCTTCTCTGGAATATTCTTTTAATACCCAGTCATGTTACTGTCCTGTTGCCAATTGACCAAAGTAGTTGTGTGATATTCCACCAGGTTTAGTTTTTAGCATTACACAACATTTCCCGTCTTTTGGTCCCACTTTTGAAAATCCCTGTAGCTGGCATCAAATTAAAAGTGAGAATGTATTTTTTCTTACACAGCATTCCAACTCTTTGGGAAACGTGGATGTGTTTGTTTGAAATTATGCTATCATATTTGATGTGAAGATTTGTCTGGTTGCAGCTTTATTTATTGTTTTCCCACTGAGCTAAAGGCAAATGCTCTTTTTGTTTTATAAAGATAGGCAAAGTTAAAGTACCCTGTTCCGGCGTACTGTTGCGGCCGAACAACTCACCGCTGATTTGTTTTCACCATGTATGTTCTTTGACGACGAGTCTCACGCAAATGAAAGCAAATCACCACAGCTGTAACCTAACCAGCCTCATCATGACAGGACCAGTGGCCACAGGTTATCAGAGGGGGCTTATTGTTCGGGGCCTGCCACAAAGAGGAAATGTAGTGAGAAGACGGATGCGGTGCTTCCCATAAGAAAATACCTCAGGAACATGACAAGGTCGGTGAAACACCGGTAGCAACCATACAACATTCCCAGCCAAACACACTCCCCCGCTAAGTTTTTATTTTTTATTTTGTTTCAACTGCTGATTCCTGCTTTCAGAAAAAAAAGCATTATGTACCAGTGGGGTACAGGCTTCCAGTGAAATAGTTCAATTTTGCACATTTCTCTCTCTCTATATATATATATATATATGTATATGTATATATGTATGTATATAAGAATGAACAAAGTGTTGTTCCCTTTCATGATTCTGTAGAAAGCTGAGCTGGGGGTCTGGAGAAATGTAACTACAGCGAAATTCTAAAATACAGTAAAAATTAAGTATTATTATGGTTTTGTAAGACAAGAATATAATGTGGCTTTTGTTTGGCTGCAACAGTTAAGATAACCCATTTCTAAGTTATTCTAAAAGAATATATAGATACACATAGTTAATTTAGAGGTCCAAAAATCTATGTTGCAGGTCAAAATTGCTCTCCTATTCATTTATTTAGACAATCTTGGGAAGGGATGTGGATATTGTGTTTTATATTTTCATAGGCTGTAAGGTAGTACTCCAGAACTGACAACCTTGTTTGGTCTACAAAGTCACTGGGTTTTTGTTACATGATGCAATTCTTCATTTAAGTGCACTTTTCAAAGTTAATGCGAAGTGTGAACCTTAAAGAAGCACCACCACATTTTAAAACAGGCCTTTACTCTGCAAAAGCCATTATTGGATATGTCTGTCTGTTTGACTGCCTTTTTATTTTGTGGCCCCATGCAGCCACACTGGCTTGGACCTTTGGGGACAATCAGCTGTTCTCCACAGGAGCCCAGGGGCAGAGGTCAAAGTGGCAGTGGTCAGAAAGACCTCTCTGAAGAACAATACTGATGCCGTAGCTGCTCCCAGAAAGAGGAGAAAGATCCACAGTTCGGGGTTCCGAGGGAAAGGTGGGAGAAGGTTAATCCTCATTGACATGTATTATAATATTATTGACATCTCTAGAAATTACTTTTTGTCTCAATGTAGAAAATGCTCCCAATTTCTGTCTGATTGAATTAAAACATTCACTTGGAGAAATGCTTTATAAGTGAGCAGGTAACATTGGTTTGTACGTACGTCCATCGTAATATAAACATTTGATCAATAGATGGCAGTATTGACTCCAGGTATCTATTTCTTGTGAGTTGTATTCAGCATGTGGTATGTGCTTTTCTCATTTGAGAAAGTCAGTCCTTAACCTTTTCTTGTATTAATCAAGCCTGACTTCTCTAGTGTATTTATTGATACATATCTGCAGTTGTAACAATAAATCGTTTTCCCTTCTCCTGTTTTCCTAAAAAGCTGAGGGATTAGGATAGCGATATGTAACCAATCAGACATTTCAGGTTATTGTAAGGATGGAAACTCCTTCACATTTATAAATGTTTTTATTGTATTTATTTATTTATTGTATGTTAAATAAGATGATATTTGGAGTTTTAATGTAAAGTAATTAAACTGAACTCATTAACCTATTTATAAATGTAATTATTTGATAGGTCTAAAAGATAATGTAGGTTTTCAGATTTTAATAATTTCACATTACAATATGCTCTATAGAGCTCAATAACACTAGTCAAAACAAGTTTAGTCTAGCAGTCACATGTTTTTTTGTATATTTTTATAAACAAAATTCAGCAAGAGTACAGTGTGACCCAATGTTTACAAGGACAACCACATACACATATCCCTGGAAAACATTCTCTATTAGCTGAGACTGAGGCTGGGGCTATGGGGCCTCCTATTTAAGAGCTTTATTTGTTATGTATGTTAAATTATTCCACCGGATGTTATTTTCATGGTTCTATGCTTGCTTTTTCATTTCCTTTCCTTCCTCAGGTCACCAGGTAAAGTAAAATACGTTTTGCAGTGTCTTCAATGATAGAGAAATATGAAGTGGCATTATATAAAAGGCTTTTGTTTTGTCAAAACAAAACACCTGATGTTTTAGTGTTTGCATTGCTGTCAGCATTGCGTAGAGCCTCTGTGGTTTTGTGTATTTGTTTGATGTCTGTGTATTTATTAATCATGTTGTATTCCTGATATGTAAGGAATTATTTTATTTGCCTTTAAGAATCTTTTAATGGGAAACTAGTCTGTGGGCTACATACATTGGCACAAATAACTCCTGGCTTAGACACATACAATATAACCCTCCTCCACACTGGAGACCGTGGTTCAATTCCTTTCTTTAGACTTTATCTTCAACATATCTGTATCCTTTCTGTCATTTCATAACTGTCTCAATTATTGTTTTTTAACACCTTTAAAAAGATAGGACTTAAACATAGGCTACCGTTTTAAAAAATATATTTCAGGTGTTAATGCATTTCTATTGAAAGAGACCATTGGGAAGATTTTGTTGAATGGGTTGGGATTAAACAACGCTGCAACAGTACATGTGTGCTGAAGGCAGAGTCGTAGGATGCTGGACCACTTTCAGACAGTATTTTAAAGGCAGCAGCAACTCCCGAGGTCCAAACAAAAACCAACAAAACATAAAAACTGCACATCACACAATGTAGAAAGGAAATCTGGCGAATATACAAAATTGGTTAGGGAATGTGTGTTTAAGTGTGTGAGGGTTTTTCACAGTTTTTATGTTCAATTAGGTGTTGTTCTATTATTGAGTTTGCATGGAAATAGAATACTTTCTATGTAGTTGTGGTTTTGGACTGGTGACGTGATATTATGTTTGGATTTCTGAGTTGTGTGTTATTTGACCATGTAGAGAGTTTGGTATCTTGAAAGCAAAAACATTTTACTCATAAAAACAAGAAATTATACAATTCATTGCTCCTTAACCTTCAACCAGAAGAGACCTAGGTAATGTTCTGTAAACGCAGTTCAAAACAAGTTTTGCTCGTTTGTTTTGAGTCAGCTAAAGACTAAAGACTATGTAGCTAGATTCTTCTTACTAGTCGTAATGTTAAACGGTAGTCAAGATTGTGGCTGAATAACTTTTAATGGTTTTTTTTTGCCCCAAAATTCTAACAACAAGACACCATCTTCACCACAGCGTAGCCAAAACTCTGGAACATATTCAATGGGATTTTAGTTTTAAATGTATTCAGAACCAGTATGTTGTTTGTCACACATTCTTATACTGATTGTAATGCCTTGATTAGGTTTTGTGATTTCACTGGATTGGGGTGCTGTCGCATGTGTAATCATAAGCATACATATTCATTAGCCTATTGCGCGACAACAGGAAATTTAAACAAGTGATGTCCAGTAACTTCTTAAGGGGATTTCACTAAGAGGCACTGCAAATTTAACAGTCAAGATCTTTCTATTGAATAGCATTCTGTCAGTTCTTTTGGGCCTTTGTGGTTTTGTGTATTTGTTTGATGTCTGTGTATTTATTAATCATGTTGTATTCCTGGTATGTGTGGCCACAGCTGGAAGAATGATTTGCCTTTTAGAATCTTTAATGGGAAACCAGTCTGTGGGCTACAGACTTTGACACAAAGTGCTCATGGCTTATACACATACAATGTAACCCTCCTCCACGCTTGAGACTGTGGTTTAATTCCTTACTTTAGGCATCCAACTTCTACTTATCTGTATTCTTTCTGTCATTTCATAACTTTCGCTATTATTGTTTTGTTCAACGATTTTAAAATGGCGAATTTACAGTTCATTCCAGGTAGTGTTGTAGGATATTAGCTGGCTAGATTCTCTTTTGTATTATGAAGTGACTGGTTTCGGGTAGCCTGGATCTAATCAACAAGACACTTCGTTTGATTCAACATTTTGATAAATTCTGGTTAGCCAACATCAAAAGATTACAAACACATCTCTCAGTAAGGTTACTTGCATCGAATGATAAGGCCACTGCCAAAAGGCGAACTTTAAATTGTCAGGCTCATGTCTTGTGCTCCATAGTCTGGGGTTGAGGTATGTACAGTAGCTAGGGGCAGCAGAAAAACCTATAAACAGTTTCTGGAGTCAGAGTAAATTGTATGTGCATGTGCAGATTCAGTAAACTTGTGTAAATGTTATGTATGAATGTGTGAGTGTGCTGATAGGGTCTTATTGTTTGTTCCTCACCATCTATTGCAGTGTTGCTTTAAGGTTCTGCTTGGGTGGTGAGAATGAGTGACTCATAAAGATTAAAGTCCATCAACAGACAAACACTTTTCTTGGTTGGCTGTCATCTTAGAGCTTCCCTGAACTGAAACACGGAACCCAGAAAAAGGATTATATTCATGCTGATCTTGAGTCTGTTTGTCATTTTAATAACTTAAGGATTGGAAGAGGCCACACTGATCATAAATTGGTGTCCAGGGTAAAACTACACATAAAAGCTGGATTCAAAGTGGTTGCAAGTGTATTGGAAAGACTCAAAGCATGCCAGGGGCCAGAGCGGGATCCCGTCCATGTTTTGAGGATGGCTGGGTTTGGGGAAATCCCTGGACGTATGGCGTGGAAGAGGGCAATCTTGAGGATGGGATGCAGCATAGAAGACTCACTCAATTGTTTCTAACCATAGTAGCAGGTGGAATGGCCCCTCCCTCTCTCCATTCAAATGAGTACTTAAACCAACCAGAGAGCTTTCTTTCCACTCTGTTCAAAACCCAAAAGCGGTTAAGAATTGTAAGCTCTCGCAGTTGTCTTTCTGTCCCTGACTGGTGACAAGTTCTGTAATGAAGTGATCCACTGAGGGTTACTTCAGAGCATGCATTGAGCCCATGAAGGAGGGTTTGATTTAGGCCAGCTATCCTAAGTTTTTGTTTACGGTTAAGCATCATTACTTTATGGAGGTCCATGGAGTGGTAGGTTCAGGCAAAGTCAAGCTGCAGATGTCCTCACTCATTTTACAAACCTTCGGTGAGTTCTTCAATTTCAACTTTCTCTTTGGGTTTTGTATGTCTGGGTAGAGTAATGAACGTCTTATTTTGAAAATGGTCATATAAAAAAAAAATCCACATGTTTAGGCTATTGTTCATCCTATTTATGTGCAATGTGTTCTTTTAGAGGTTTCGTTTTATTGGTATTGCAACCCCACCATGTTATCATTAACGGTTGACAAGAAAGAAATGGAGAGGCATAGATAAAGACAGGGAGAGAGAGGGGGGAAGAATGCTAAAGCATGACCGGGAAGTGGCTAACATGCAGGTTTCAACAACTGTCCCCAGAGAACTGAGTGTAGCCTGGTTATAAAATTATTATTTGCATAGAGTACAATAACACAAAAAGTACACAATTAAATATTACAAATGTGACTATGAATTGGGTTGGGTGTGTTCGTGTTCCCTGTTGGTAAGGGTCAGTAGGTGGTCAAACCTAGACAGATCCCCATATGACTGATGGTAGGCAAATGGAGCAGCACGTGGCTGGGTGTGAAGAGTCCTTTGTGATGCCAAGACTTCTGTAAGGCATCATTTCTGAAACATCCTGGATAAGTGGAAAAACAAGCCTGGTGATACGCTGGGCCTTCTTCATCAACCTCTGGAGGTCTGTAAGGTTGTGTGTGGAGATGTTTTGAAACCAGGCAGTAATGCTGCCAGACTCTCAACGGTGCATGATAAACTTACATTTTCGTCGCAGGTCATGGAGACACTTGCGTCCTCTAGATTTTTTTTTTGGCATTGATGGACCATGACTATTTCTCGGCTATGTGAACACTGAGTACTTTTAGCTACTAACTCTTGTGTACAACAACCCCTGTTGATGCGGATTTAGGCGTGTTCCCTCTTCCTAAATCAGACAGTAATTTCCTTTTCTCGTTTTTACCCCCCTCCTTGTTGACTGATCTTCATTGTTGGTTGTTAGGCATACAACCACAATGTCATCTTCAAATTTGAGCAAAGCAAATGTCCTGTCTCATAAGGCTCTCCGTCAAACCTAGTGCACTATAAAAGGAATGTGTTTTTTTTAGGTTTAAAAATAAAGGTTTTAATTGTGTTTAATTTAGTTTAATTATAGTAATCCTTTGGAGGTGTAATTTGTAAGTTTCGCTTGCTGTGCTGTCATGTGAACTGGAATGCTTAATCATCTATACTGTGGCCATAATGGGTCTGATTAATAGGTTATTTATGACTATGTAATTTATGACTAAATGTGATAGTTATTTATAACTATCACATTTAATAGCATAATATAATGATATTGTTCAGATTTACTACCGAATGCTCTGCTAAACGCATATTTATTTTACATGTAGGTCAGCTGAGCGTGTCAATAATGCCACAAAATGGATGCCTTGACATTCAGAGTAAGTATTTTTTGCAACATTAATATGTAGACGCATCCCTATTTGTAGTGTACAAATTGGAGTGTTGACGTAGAAACAGTTTATGATCATGCTTGATTTAGATTACTTGTTTAGTAGTATCAATTACCGTTCAAGTAGGTTCAACTTATTTTCAAAATTAACAAACCAGTTTGTCCTAGAGTTAATGGTCGGATGTGTTACCTTGTCCTGTTACTCTTTCAAAGTCATTGAAGCCAGAAGACTCCTGGAGAAAGATAATAGAACATGTGATTCTTATGTCAAGGTATACTCTTTCTAGATTTTTTTTAAATGTTAATGTTAAGGTGGGAGTCAAACTGATTAAGTGCTCTAATGACATTAGGAGATTGAACAAACATTCCACATTTACTGTTTTCCTGACATTGCCTTTAATAGGCACATTGTCAATATTATATTTCTGGGGATGAACAAGAACAAAAACTCTGTCAAGCTCCAAAAAGTAAATTACCCTGAGACAGTTCTTCAGTTTTGAGAAATGACTTCCATTGTAGCTAATATCTTGTCTGCTGGTCTGTTATATTAAAAGCAGTCCTGTTAAGATGGTTTGGTATAGCACGTCTCTTGCCTGTAACAAAATGGGCCAGTAACAAAATGTATACACTCTCACTAGTCCATTGGGTAACAGCTAGAGTAGGTGAGATAATGTAAAATGTGCTTCCATTTCAGCTAGCAATTATCCCTGATCTTGATCACAGTACTCGTCGGAAAACACAAACTGTACTAGACTGCAAGAATCCTGTCTTCAATGAAAACTTTTTGTTGTGAGTTTGGAATTTTTATGTAATGTAATAACTTTAGTGCAATCCAAAAGTTTCCAACAAGGCATGTTTTGGAAGAAAGAGGTCTTATTGTTATAAAGCATTATACCTGAGGACTTTAAAGAGCTTTATCTTCATCTGTTGCTGTTTTGTCAGGGTTATTACTGCAGAGGATCATCAGAAGCGACTACTGGTCACTTTGTGGAGTCGTAACCCATCCTCCAGGTCTGTTGTCTTTTACATTTTCTGTTTATTTTTTCATGACCACACTTAATATTAATGGCATATAACTTTTGATCATTAAATATATTATTTTATTTTGTTCATATATTTTTTAATATACATTACATTTTGTGTGCTTGAGGTATTTGATCACATTTCGGGCAATAGAATGTTGCAGAGTGTTACATAAGATGGTTAGAAGTTTCTTCTTCAATCTGTTTGTTCTAGTTGTAATGTAAGTTGCACCCTTAAGAGGAAAAAACAGATATGGCTTGTATATTTCTGGTCTAAAGAATTTTGAGAAACACCTGGCGGTACATGACAATAAAATTAAAGCCCTCTACTGACAGCAATGAGGGTTGTCAGCTATTTCATAATTTGGCTGATATTTCCAGTGACAATTCCTGCTGGAAGTTTGGGTGAAGGGATAGTGAATTCAACTGTTTCGTTTAGTATTGTGAAAGGGAAGCTTAACCACTGTGTCTACAGGAGAAGCGAGTTCCTGGGCTGCATGAGTTTTGGAATGCGCTCGCTCATCACTTCATCAAAGGTGACTATAATCTGCAGGGGTTAGCGTACTTCAATGCAACAGGTCAGGACAGTTTTTTTTGCTGTTTGTTTATGAAGAACCCATGATTGTTCTATAGGTTATTATTTACAGCCACACACTCTGGGCTCGTCATTTGGGAATCAGCTGCTGGAGTGCAGTGAACCTCAAAGTCACCATGAAGGAGACCCCCCCCCCCCCCCCCCCCCCCCCCCCAC
>JACXGK010000111.1:0-77859 GCA_016801125.1 Novumbra hubbsi | reverse complement strand
AGGTTTTGGGCCAGTTGCCTCTGGGCTCTTAGCCTCGGAGTAGGTGGGTTCACCGGATAATGAGGGGCCAGGAAAATTAGAACAGTTGGACATATTACTAAATATCAGATGCTTTTTGTTTCTTATATTTTATCTGGCTTGCAACTGTGGAAAAGGAAAGTTTCCAATAACATCTCATTAGTTTTTCTTACTGTGCCTACATGGAACTGATGATGTCGCATGAACAATTCATTTGATTTCGCAAGGGATTCCATCTCAAGGTAAGCATGTTGCTGCTAGATCAAATTCCTGACAATTACAGGATGGATGTTCTCATCCAAAGCGACTCCCAGTAGTAAGAGCACAAATGTTCATACTTTCCAATTTTTTCCCCCAGTGGGATTCGATCCTCCCTCCCTGATATTACAAGCACTACATTCCACCAACTGAGCAACATGCCACCAAGTGCTTTTTTGTCATCCATTTTTGTCATCTACCTTGACGTGCCAGTTTTCCACAAAGTCTGCATAATTGACACTGGTGCTTTGTTAGGATAATTAAAGGCTCAGCCCTCCTTGTTTATACATTAAAGAGCATAGAAGGATGTTGCATGTGCCTCCTCAGCTCATCTCCTCTGAGTGGAGGGACAGGAAGGTGGGAAAGAAGGAGGAGGAGAGGGAGGAGCTGTGTAGAATGTGTGAGTGCGGTCAATGGTATTGTGTGTCCCCCTTGAATGGCTTCCTTTCATTAAGGATGTTTCAGGAGACATTGTTACTTGGGAGAGTTATAATTACCATGGTTACACCGAGAGAGCCTTTAGCAAAGGGGATAGGGGGTAGGAGTCAATCTTGAGGTAAGAGTCCCTGTATCCCTGTGAACTGCCATCTATAGATCTGCACTCCAGAGCAATCACCACCGCCTAGAGCACTCAACACACCACAGACTCAGACTTTAACCGGAGTATTAAAGACCCGCTCTTGGAAAGCATAGCTGTACTCACTGAGAGAGTGCATAGACAGCTTGTCCGGCTACTGTTTTTTAACATTGCAACGTTGCTGCTTCTTGTGAGTGGAGATGTTCTGGAAGAACCGTGCTTCATGGGACTCTTTGGAATATGTTTCAGAAGCTGTCTTGTCCAAGGATGGGGCTCCAGTCTGCGAAACAGTGCTGCCTACTAGCCCAGAGAATATGCAATGCCTAACAGTAAGTACTTGTCCATATACATCAACTTTTGGGAGGGTTTAAATGACAAGATAAAAAAATAGAAGTATATAAAATATTAGAATATATAATTTTTTACAGGTTTGGCAAGTTGGATAAGTTATTGATGTGAATATAACAGCAACATTCGCACATGACTTGTTTAAATGTTGTACAAAATGCACTGTAAATATACGTAAGTAAAATTTTGGGGGCTTTGGCAATGTTTGGGTTTAAACACATTAGGCAGCAAACCTGACTACATTTAAAAATAATAATAATATTTCTAGCAATGCAGGACATTTTGTACAGGTGTGTTTTAAGCAGGTACTTATAATACATATTTTAGCATGGCATGAATACCAAATTCTAAAGATGAAAAACATTGCCAGAGGCCGATATAATGTTTATACTAGGGCTGGGGGAGTTAACATGGTAATCTTTGCAGTTAATTTTAGACATTTTACATGTTAAAATAATTTAATTAACACAGCATCTTTCTTGAGTGTATCACAAACACTGTAGCCTCGGTTTTAACCACTTACTATTGTGACAGCTATTCTTAGTTAGTGATGGGAAGTTTGGATCTACTGACTAGAATATTTAAAACTCGTTCAGCAAAATTAAATATGTTTTCATTTTGTTCATTCTGTTGGGTGTCCAACGTCTTATAGCTAATGCTATAAAAAACGAATCGTTAGACTGGGTCTTCGATAAAGTCGTTGTTAATTTTTGTCATGTTACAGTTGCATACTGTAGCTCTATGGAAATGAGCAAATGTATTGAACGTAAGACAATAAAAACATAAAAAAATATTATTTGAACCCAAAAAATAAAAGCAAGCTTAACAACAAATATTTGATAGTATGCAAATACGAAATTCAATCGTATGAAAATATAGATTAAAACGTGGTAAAAGTGTTTGTGCTTAACTCAATTAATGGATTCACGTTCAATCTTAACATTTCTGACGTGTTTAGAAAAAAAGTTAACATAAACAAAGTTCACTATTGCGTTATTATAGTGATTGTACAACAGGTAAACATTTTTATTGATCTCGATTAGTCACAGCAAATTGTGCGATTATTTAGTAAATTATTTTAATCGATTCCCAACCGTAGTTTATATTTTTTTCTGGCATATAAAAACAGAATGGAGATTATACAGAAGCTATTTTACTTTTTCTTTTTTAAATGAAAATACCATACCCAGACCATTCTCCCCAGCAATGTGCTGTGTGTTCCTGGTTTGTGTTTGGCCATGATTACAACCAGTTTAGACAGCTGGCTAGACCAGGTGCCTTAGGTTGCCACCTATTTGGCTTATGTGGCCATGAAGCAATGGCATTGACGACCAGTTCTTTCATTAACAAAATCTATGAATTTGTGTGTGGTATAATTTACCCAACTCCATTCCTCAGCTTTCTTTCAATATATGGCTGTCATTGGGCTAAAACACAAACCCAACATTGCACCTTTTTATTGTATCCTTGAAATAACTTTTGAAATACTATATGAAAGGTCCAATTATTTTGTGCAGAGAGTAAGGCTTTCCTAGCCTTCATAGTATTTATTTTTTATATATTCTATACAAATTTCACTTGTTTGGTATTTGGCATTACTTCCTTAGCGTTGTAATGGATTTTAATGTTTGAGTTGTAATGGAAACCACTTGCTTAACAACAATATGCATGAATGTTCGATCGATAATGTCTATTCTACACCTTCTGCATAATACCCACTTGGGTTAAAAATATATGAAGATGCTACTGTTAAAAAAAGCAAGTAATCACTGGCATGCGTGTTATTGGTATTTCTCAAATAAGACTAGTTGTTACTGCAGTGGGCTAAAGCGCCCAGTAAACCTCAGTCACATGGAGTGGTAAACCATTTCTCTCATGCAGTCAAATGTGATGTGTTTGTGTACTTCAATATTTAGCGTGTTTTGTTTTTCTGTAGTCTGTGGGGACGTTTCAGAGATGCTCAGTAGTCCCCTCTAGTGATCCCGATCTGTCTTTAGAGAGAAAAGAAAAAATTGGCAAACAGTGCCCATTAGTAATGGCGCCAGCAGGTTTTATTGTAATGTTTAATACATGTTTTTTGTCTCTGAAAACAAATTAAGCAATGCTGAGTATTGCTTACTATTGACCCATTGAGCAAAGTCATTCTAGGGAACAGAAACCCACTGTTATTCTGCCCACTGCTGTAACATTTTAATTGTCCTTCATCTCTCTTGCTCAACCTTCCCCCTGTCCGGTCGTCAGTTGTTATTTTTCCCAAGACTTCAGGCAGTGTTCCTGAGGGTTTCTCCCAGTCTCTGAAACAAAGATGGGAAGTAGCAAAAGCCAACAATAGTGGCTGTAGTAGGAAGCAAGGGCCACAGAAAGTTTATGATTTATCTGTGGTTTTATTCAACTTAGAAGTATGGCATCGTCCCGTATAGAGGCCTTTGTCAAGCCAGTTGTGGAAGCTGGTCAAACTCATGTGTTCTTTCTCTTCGATTTAGGGATTCACATATTCTCACTTCTTTGTAAATATTGTTTTTGCTTTGTTATATTGTCTGCTGTTTGAAGTATTATTGTTATACTTTGTGAAGACAAGTAATTGAACCTAACATGAACCAACAATTGCAATAACAGAAAGGTGTATAAATCAGAAAGACTTCTCTAGTACAACAAAGCTTTCTTGTCCTGCCTTCCTTTTCCAACCCTGATTTCTAAGAAGGTGACAGAAGAGTACAGTAATTACAAATGTGTGTGTGTGCGCACGTGTTCACACCAGACATGGTTCACACCAGACTATGGCTAATATGTCTTCAGTGGAGGGACACACGTGTGCAAATTTAGTTCAGGAAGTGCGTTGGTTTATCATGCAAAGACATATTGCCTGGCCATAGGTTGGTGGGGGGGTTAAAAGGTGGCTTCCTGCTATTCTTCTGCCTAGCTGGCTTCCCATGAGTAGATATGCTTGGTTCACACCATTGTTCTGTAAATAAGGCTACTGGACCCGCTTCACATAATCTAGTGATTGCTCGGTCTGAGAGCGTACCAACTAACATGCAATCTGCTGCATGTATAGAATAATTCTGCTGAAGCTATGCATACCATCCATGGGCTGTGCAGGTTCTGCATCGGACGGAATCTCCCGCAGGTTTGTCACAACTACCATTTTTAGGCATGTCATGATAGGGGAGTTGGAGAAGGATTGGGGAATTCCAGTGCAAAATGACAGTGTGTTTGGAGGGAATTACAGCCATGTTAATATCACATTTAATTTAGCAGTGCCCGCTCTGGAATGCCATTCGTAGTTGACACTGATTCTGGGTCATTTTTGCATTTTCCCCGCTGAAGGTTAGGATTGGGGAGATAATGCTTATCCTAGTTCTGTATGGGAAACTTGACTCTAGAGCATATTGTGTAAGGTAGACCATGCTTTAATTAGATTATATTTACAGCTAGTTCTACTTATGTCATTATTCTGGATGGTGCTGCAGAGTGTTCAAAGAGTCACGCAAAAACGAATTAGAGGAATGTTGTTGATCCAGTATTATCTGAGCTGTATAGTTGAGTTCATTTGTATTTTTAATATTGGTGAATAATTCAACAAGCATCTAATATTATATATACATACGTATGTAGGTGCAAGAAGATTTGTGATTTATATTTTAAAGGTTTATCGATTGGTATGTATACAGTTCTAAACTGGTGAAGCTCTTCAAATCAACATCCTTTATAGGCATTGAGTTGCATTCTGAAGACCTGTTCCCAACCAAGCTTTCTTAGCACTAAGCCAGGCTATGGGAATTCATTGCAGTGCTACAGTATTTAAATCATTTTAGAAGGACGGTGCCAACCAAGTATTTCAAGGTTGCTCGGCTATCATGGAACTGTGTCTACACAACCAGCTCAATAAGGCTTTAATTTCCCATTTCAAATTGAACTAGTGCTTCTAGACTATACAAATAATGTCACTGTCTTTACTTTTTGTCCCGGCCGTGTTTAGTAAGTAAAAAAGGTTCGGGGCAGTTCTCATGTTTGCCTTGCAAAGGCCTCACTAGTCAGATCTCCCGGCAACTGCAGGCTGTTTCGCTGGCTTTTCCACTCTTCAGAGTTTTTAATATCTCTTGACTGCTTGAGGCCATGGCATTAAAGCTTTTGTCCTGGGAAAGCTCCCAGGGAGTCCAAGTAAAAAAAAATTCTGTCTTGGTAACAAAGAAATCAGCATGGTTGCTGCTGCTTTTGCAAGTGGCTGTAAGAAGGTCCAAGCCAATGTTAGATTTCTGTGTGTAAGACTTCTGTTAGGCCTTAGCTGTGTTATCCCGGTTGACACTGCACTCAGCCATCTAAAAGCCTTGGTAGATCTGGACTGAGAGGCTTTAGTCCCGGCTAAGAATGTATGAATTAGGGCCTGTATTATTTAAGGATAACATTTTCATATTTATAGTTCAAGAAATAGAATTACCTGTTACTCAATGTTCAGGTCAGTAGTCTGAGACACTTTATTAATGTGCATCTTGGGCTTTGTTACGCTTAATGCTTTAGGGAGGCAGCAATTTCAGTATTATGTTCTCTTTGGCTCTGGCAGGTGACTATCCTTCGGGGTAAAGATGGCTTTGGCTTCACCATCTTTTCAGACTCACCAGTGCGCGTTCAGGCAGTCGATCCAGGTAACTCTTTCCACATCCTTATAAACTCAAAATCCCCCCCCCCTCGGTAAGAGCTGTTTCTGCTTCTTCACATCCTACAGTCTAGTGGCAATTGTTACGATACTAGGAACAGATAGCTTGCAGGATTAAATCAGTGCTTTATCCTTTTTAGATGAGTTACAATTTTATGGTGGTGCATCTGAGAGCTTTAGAATCCTGGAACATAAGGTGTTCATTTGGTTCAGAGGTTTGGCCAAGAGTATCTCGGGGGGGTTCTGCCTGGTTCTGCCTGCTCTGCAGTAAGAATCAAATCTGGGTTGGCTGAGAGTATGCATTAATATTTTGTAGATACTAGATGAGCATTAAATATTGATGGTATGTTTGATACCTCTTCTTTGTTTATATGTAATTGGGTTATGTTCTTTTGGGGTGTTTTTCCTTTGTTTGTGTGTTTCAGGTGGTCCAGCTCACCAGGCTGGCTTACAGCAAATGGACACTCTTCTGCAGCTCAACGGCCTACCAGTGGAGCAATGGAAATGCGTGGACCTAGCTCATGCCATCAGGTAGCCTATACGCCTAAAAGGTTTAAATCTACCTTTAGCTGAACAAACTGCATGTAAAGCACAAGTCTCATGGTAAGTGTGTTCACAATGAATCAAACTGTCCATCTGAATTCACAGAAACTGCCACAGTGAGGTTACCTTAGTGGTATGGAGGACGGTCCCTTTAATGAAGCCTTACTTTGAGGGACTGATCCACAGGCCATCGTATAAGACGCCTAGCTGCGATGCCATGGTGGCTCCGGCGGGGAAGAAACAAGACAAGACCCCCCCTCTTTTGACTCACCCTGCCCGCGGCAGAAAGAGTGAACTCAAGCAAGGGCCTGGGTCTGAGGTCAGGTGTGGTCTTGGATCCTTGTGGAGGGATAAGAGAGAGGGCAAAAGGGAAGAGGGCTACAAGGGACAAGAGCCTGACTATGGGACTGCAAAGACCAGGACTCGGACCCTCAAAGGAACCCGGGTAACCTCATCAAATGGCGACAACTACATTATCCTCTCCCCTGTGGATGCAGAAAGCCAGGTGATTATATAGACTCATGGCAAACATGTTGTACTGTGAAGATGGGTAAAAAGCGCAATGTTTGTTGTTACGATACACAAAAGGACGTTATTAGGCCTAGTGATTGTGTTGCGCCGAACTGCACAATCCCAAGATTTTAAGTTACAGATACAGCTACCTAAGAAATTTGCTCCAATAAATGTTTTGCAAATTTGATTTCAACATATTTACTACTAAGGAAACATGTGAAAGCCCAAACCATTCTGGTCTGTGAGTTCTGCTTTACTAGCCTAATGGGAAGTATTGTGATGTTCTGCCTCTGGGTTTCAACAATGGTCTAGTCTCTTCCTATTACCCAGCCTTTGTTCTCAAATGGCACCCTATTTGACCAAAACCTTTTTTGTTTCCTACGCATTCATATAAAAAATATGTATGCACAATATGACAATCAGATGTTTTGGGATTCACGCTAGCGCCTGGAAACATTAGAAACCATACTGTGAATTGTTGACATACTGTCCCTTGTTTAACTACTGGCTCCATTTTCTTTTTTTTAGATCTTGCAACCCGTTTATCAAGACAGGAATGGTACTCTTGGTAAGCAAATATTTTAACAAGTTATTTCAGTGCCTTTGGCTGTGAGAAAAGCGTTTTCCAATGTAATTTATACTTTTATAAATGGAAACAAGAGTAGATCATTTAAAACCTTATGCTAGCAGGTATAATGCCTTATTTGTTTAAAACATGGTTAAATATTTTGTAACACGTCAAACACTATCTTGTTGTTATAATGCTTTTTATGTGATGTCTTACTATTTAGAGAATAATAATGTTTCCAACAGGAAGGATCTATCAAACCCACACCAGCAGGGGTCTGCACCAGGCCGACGGGTTTCTGCAGGAACCTGTCGTTAGTCTGCAGTCCAGAGCCCTATCTTCTCGACGCTCCATCAATGGCAAGACTGCCACCATGCTTCCCCCATCCAGCTACCAACCAAGCTATGGCAATTACCAGAACTGCACTATTGTCCAGTCTCATTTGCCCTACACCAATTACGGCACCTACGTCACGCTGGCACCCAAAACCCTCATCTTCCCTGTCTTTGTTCAGGTCGGTACTTTTGTTTTGTGTTCATTTGTGTTATTGGGTCATGTGTTTCTGAACGGTTGGTTGTTTGTGTTGCTGCTGCCATTCATATTTGTCCCCTGGCTGACCTGCTTAGCTGCATGCTTTTAATGTCAGTTTGAGAAGTGAGTTGAAGACCGCAATCAATCATTTTGGCACAATAATTAAATTGTATTGTCATGCATTTCAAAGTTTTGTGCATTGCAAAGCAAATATTTCTTATTTATTAGTTTTGTATGTATTTATCCATATTTCTTTTGTGTGGTCACACATGGAGATATTGATGATTTAAATGAAGATTCCAAAGCTTGTAGAGAAACTGAATTGGTTTGATTTCTAAGAGAAAGTAAAAAAAAAAAAAAAAACTCTGCTATGTTGTGCTAGCAACACCAATAAAAGTGGATAGAGTGAAATAAGACTACACTAATAAAAGTAAAAGTGCAAATAAAAACAGAATACCATGATGTGCAAATCATTGAATCCCTAATTTTAATTGGAAATCAGACAAAGACAACCTATCAGATGCATCCAGAATTTTGGGGGGGAAAATAAATGCCCATTTTGAATTTGATGCCAGCAATATGTTTTAAGAAAGTTGGGACAGGCTGGGTTGGGACAGGCTGTGTTGCATCACCTCTTGTTGTTAACAACACTCTGTAAGCATTTGGGATCTGATGAGACCAATTGCTGCAGTTTTGAAGGTGAAACAAAATGTGATTTTTGAGATCCCCAAACCCTTTGCGAATTTTATGTTGAGAAACATTATTCTTAAATGCATTATTTGCATGCACAGTCTTTAACGGAGATGTGATCCCGTACCATATTTACATCTTTTCTGAGATGCTCTTTTTATACCCAATCATGTTACTGCCATGTTGCCAACTAACCTAATAAGTTGTGAGATATTCCACCAGGTTTAGTTTTTTAGCATTACACAGCATTTCCAGTCTTTTGTTGTTTTTAAAAACATGTTGATGACGTCAAATTCAAAGTAGGCATATCTTTTTCAAGAATTCTCAATTTATTATATTATATATAAATATACATTATTATATTTATATTTCTCAATTTTAACATTCAACATTTTGATCTTTGTACTTTTCTCAATTAAATATGTTTTTCATGATTGCACATCATTGCATCAATTTTACACAGCATCCCAAACTTTTTGGAAATGGGGTTGGTAAATTACAATCAGTGCCTTAGAAGGTAAAAAATAACCAAACTCAAAAGAAGTGTTATGGCAAATTCTGCTAGAAGCATTGAAGAATATATTATTGGACTACAAAAAACTGTCCTTCAAAGTGAATTGCTTCAGTTTGCATTAAAAGTGAGGCCAAATCCAATGCTGAAAAACATTAAGTTAATGTTTATTATTTAAAATGTTATAATAACTCAAAATGACCATTGTCTGCAGTTATAGTGAAATCACAGTGTTTCAATAAATGTATTCACCAGAAATGATTTTGGGTGCATACAATCCTAAAATGCAGAATTGCTGTTGGTTAACAAAACGCGCACTGTCAAATGGAAAGGCTGCTGCACGCTCTACTTATCGCACTTGGCGTGGAGGACAATGAGATCCCTCTGTCATTTCCAGGCAGCAAAAATTATTAGTTTTCTGAAATATTTTTCTAAATATCCCAAAGTATTGTTTCCACAGCTTTTGTAATCAGGTTGACCAAAAGTGAAAGCAAGTGTAGAGATCAGTTTGAATGTAAACAACTGTTGTAAATCAGATGATGTTCACAAAGTGGGAGGAAATTAGGGATCTTTCAGGTAATGTCCGCCCCCCCCCCATTGTTTTGCATTTGGTTTTCAGAGTGAATTAAACCCTACTGGGAAGTGTAAATGCAACATAAACATATTTTGACTGGTATGTTTTCTCTTGCAGCCCCTCGACTTGTGTAGCGAGCGAACACTCCTTCTCTCAGAGGAGATGATGCTGCATGATAGCCAGTGCATGTCTATCAAGGTACAACTTTCCATTTCTTCTGCTTTTATTTCTGTACCCTTGTTCATTGTTGCTCTTGAGCCTGGGTTATTACACTGTTTTGACTTAGCTAGCTGTTATTATATAATAGCAAAAGCTTTATAATTACCCAGAAAAGGAGTTGTGTGGTTCATGTTCTTACCCCAATAGAATAAGGAGCTATTCTCTTTGTAGCAAAAAACTCAACATTTACATTTCAAATGATTCATCATTATCACAATAATATAGCATAATAATATGCACATATACCATAATGAACATCAACATTTCAGACCAAGATACATTTTTTTCTTTGGTTTTGGAATTTGTCAAGTGGTTACTTTTAGCCCAAAAGGTCACCTCTGTGCCTTTAGCACCGGTGTCAGTTTTCAGCAGGAATTGACATTCTCTCTGTCAGGTTTCTAGTTTATGCCAGTGACACCCCCTTAGAGAGATGCACTGCTGTGCAATATTTTCAGATGTAACATTACCTGGTAAAAGCCAGATCCATATCTCTGAACAGGGTATGAGAAATTGATTAGTATGACAGTATCCCAAATGCTACACTGTTCACTACATTTTGACCAGAGGCATTGGGCTATTATCATAAGAATGGATCATATATTAAGTATGGTGGAATTTAGGGTGGAATGCTATAGATGTAAGTGATGTAGGATACATAGAACTTTGATATGGTTTCTGTTCAGAAAATAATCTGAACATCTTACTTTTCACAATGTAGAGAGGAGGAGGTTGAATTTGATGAGGGTTATATTAAAGTTGATGGTCTTTATTTAGAATTATTAGTTTTAATAGATTTTTCTTCTATTTTTTTCCACTGAGTTACACTTGGAACTCTTTCATGTGGTTCTGGAACAGTGTTGTAAATTGGGCATATATAGGCTTCTTGTCAACTGTTCCAAAATGTACCTGTTATCTCTTTCTTTTATTTCTATTTTGTCATCTTGTTGTTGCAGGTTTATTACATTGTTTTTAGATTTTACAATATTTCTCAAGGTTTATTAGGATTAGATTCTACTTCAAATTGTCACACTTGATTTGCAATAATAAATGTATCACCCCCTAAATAAAAATCCATAATAAGTAACATTTCCTCTTATGACATATTGGGTGAAATTAGGATGTGGCATCAGTGGTGAAAAATAACAAAACATTTTATTAACACTTTTGTCATCCCTCTATTGTCAGTGATCATCTGCAGATACTGCTCTGAAGTGAAGAAAACAGCCCAAAATATCAGAACCCTACGTTTGTGTACCAAGGTCCCTTGCTCATTCCGTTGCCCTCTGTCTCCCCCTGCAGGTGACGGTGCTCATCTACACAGACCTGATCCTGTTGACCAGGGAGGACGAGGCAGGCCACTGTAATGTTCTGCAGAGCCCACTGTACCTTCATCATCTCCACCTGCGTAATGGTGAGCACGCACACACTCACACACAAAAAAAGAGAAACATATCTCTAGGTAGCCTTTTTCCTGGACTGGATGAAAACCTTATGGGGACTAGATTGTCTGGTTTTTACTACGTTTGTAGATCGCACACGTACAAAAACAAAAACCGAACAAACTTATATTACACAAACATAACGGTTGGGAAAATATTCGAGGTGACAGTATGAGGCAAATACATTGATGAATAAAATAAATTACACTACCATTTAGTGGGTGGAATGCAACAGGCCAGGGATCAGGCCTCGGAGTACATCATTCTAATTGGCCTGTTGTAGAAAACATCCAGCAGGGGGTCAAGCATTCTGCTGTTATTGTTGTTACTAGGACCAGGGTTATTTATGAGAGGTTAGATGGAGGCGCCAGGCACACACACACACAATCAAACAATCACACAAGCCTTTTGTTTTTGGTTGGCTGACTGGGATTCTTTGTGCTGCTGGGAGGGGGTTGTGTGGGACTGTGGACCATTTTGGAGTTTAGCTGATGACTCATTGATGCTGTGTCCGCCCCGAACAATGGTCTTGCCTCTGGCTCAGATGAGTACAGAGGTGGGGGTGAGGGGCTACGTATCCATGACCTTCCTGTTCCAACACACCGATGCGCTCATCAGTTGGTCGATCTACGTGGGAATGTCCTTTAAGGCGGAGTTCTCAAAGTAGTGTAAAGTAGACATTTCGGAGGATGGCGTTGACATAAAGATGAATATTTGGACGCAACGCTCAAAGGAAGAACAATGACTGTTTGAGGATGTGGGATTTGGTGTCCATTTCTCTGCTCAGTGAGACTGACAAACGCCTTTTGTACTAACAATACCTTAAGATAACATTTTCTCTTCCTCTGTTTCTGCGCAGTCCCGGCTGATGTTCTGAGGTTATACATAATCCACTGGACAGAGGTAAACATGAAGTAGCTTTTGAATTGATACGAACCAAACATTACAATGAGTGTCTAGGGTTTGAAAATTAGAAATCAGAATTATTATTTCCAAATAGAGGATGCACTTGTATTATACTGTTACTCCATATGGTATCTCTTTCTGTTTCTTTGCAGCAAGATGTCTTCAGTCACCTCTAAATTTGACACTCTTGATAAAGGACGAGCAAATTGAAATGTTTTTAAATCCTAAAAGTGTGTAAACATTGTTTATAAATTAATCCTGAATTTAGTAATGTATTTTGGCCTCCTTTTTCCATGAGGAACAATTAGGTGATTTTGATGTAAGTGATGCAATCTCTTTTCTATCTTTCAACATATGGAATGACAAGCAAACTAACTTAACTTGGTCTGTGCAATGTGTACAAAATTATACACATTTTAAAGCTTAAAACCGCTAGGTCAACATCCTGGTAAAAGATACCACCATATCTTGTCTCCACACAGATTGAGGAACATGGTTCAGAAAGGCGAAGATATTGGTGTTGAAAAAAAGAAGTGCATGCAGAAAATAACTTTATAATGTATCTGTGTACTATTGTGTTTAATGTGATGGAGGTGTTTTGATTCCATTGTTCTTGGGGATCTTCTAAGAGTCACTTCCTCCATGAACTCTTTCCAATACCAGGACATTTTCAAACTCTTGGTTGCTTCTGCCAGAGGCTGACATGTGGGGACAAGCTGATCTTCCAGCAATACAATGACCCCAAGCGCACATTAACATCTACACGTAAATTATTAATTGATCACAAAATCGAAATCAGTGGTCCTTTTTGGCCAGCACCCCCTATCAATTACCTGGTCGCCAACCACCCCCCATCAAATAAGTTGGCTAATTGCCATGAATATTAATGATTATTATAATGGTTATAACGACATGATATTGTTGTTATAATTGTCATAAAAAATTATAAAAAAATCCCATAGTTGAATGACAGACAACATATTTATTTGTTTCTCAGGGAACAAAAGAGCATGTAGAATAGAAATAAAATGTACAGGTGTTTAAAAACCGTTCGAAATTTCACATTATTAGGTAACTAGCAATTTCATATTCAAATCTTAATTAAACAATTTTGGCTGAATGCTAGAGGCTAAGTTACTTTCAGGGGAAGTGCGATCGCAGGAATATCCATCTTGTAAATGTGTAACCCCTAAAATAACAAGGCATTCATGATGTATCCCTTAGAGAAATGAACACTTTTATAAGAAACTCTTCCATGGGTTATACCAAGAGAGAATGTTTCCATTTTCATAGTTTCTGCAAGTTACATTTAGGATTAAATTTAGGACTTTTAAATTTTAAGACTTTCATGTCAATTCTATTTTAGTCTAATTTCACAACAATGCCCCATCCAAAATATACCGTTGTTAGAGCAGTAAGCCTACTGCTAACAATAACATTAGTGACTGTACTTTGCGGGTCAGGTGATACGACCAAACCGAACTGAGAAATGCTGGGCATTAGTTGGAGGCTTTTTTTCAATGTTTTTGTGTTTCTCATTCTTCATATGGGATTTCACAGATTTAGTTCCAATTGTGCCAAGTTCTTCTTGCAAAAAAACACAGTGGGCGTCATTTTCTTTTACTTCAACAGATTACAACCACAAAGCAAAGTTGCTGTTGTCCAACCAATTTGATTTAATTTGCACTTTCCCATGTTACCTGCAGGGCGTTTAACAACTAGACTCTAAAATGTAGGTTGCTAAATTACCCAGCTTGTTATTTCTTAGCAACTTACTTTATGAACAACTGTGTTTCCAAACGTCTGGAGTGTCTATTTGTCATCAAACATTCTGAATGAAATCATGCTTCCTATGCACGCGACCATTGTCTTATTTACTAATTTTAAAGGTCCTTCAAAATATTTAAGGTCTTTTTAGCATCACCTCTTTACAATGCTAAAATAAACTTAAATATTTTAAAGGACCTTTGGGTTTATAATGACAATTTAAAACTTTTCTATTCCTTTTATTTAGATTATTTAATTTAAGACGTTTTAAGATTTGTGGGTGAAATTTTATAGATAAAACTCTGATGTTCCGTTCCCACGAAGGCAGCATGGGACTGCGCCACAAGAAGTTGACAGAAACACTGAAGAGATACACCGTTTTGTCCAGTCACAGTGGCGTAAACTGGCAGGTTTTGATGCTGGCGACATTTGTTTTGCAAGTAGTTAAAACTTTAAACTAGTATTGTTGTGAATCTTTGGTGTAAACCCGCCTTAAAACAAATGTCCCCCAAGGGCACCTCAACGCCCCTCTTTCCAAAATATAGCTTCCAGTGCCCCCCGTCGTCTTCTGAATGCCCCCAGGGCGCCTCCGTTGAGAAACACTGATTTAAATAATACATATATAGAAATTAACATTTTCTACTACATGGTTTTTTTTCATCAATCACATTATTTGAAAAGTCTGTCATATCAAATAAAATTAGCTCTGCTAATCTAAATCAAGGATGTTGGCTTTGTATTTTTTGTATCGCAATATCTTTTCTATTGCATATTTTTTGTATGCCACTTTTGATTCAGCACCTGCTGTTGTTTTCAACTGACCACCGTCCATTCCATGTTGTTAAAGGTTGCCAAACTTTTAACAACAGAGTGTCTTAATAAAGGCAAGCATTATTTTCTGTGTTTTAGGGGAGTGAGTGCCTGTTCAGTTTGGAGGCGTACACAGTGGAGCAGAAGAGGCGTGTACATCAATGCCTGCTGGAGAATATTGACAAGCAGCAGGAGCAGAGAGAGACGCGGGTACTTGATCAGGTATGCTGTGATCTAATGTTAAATTCTTTGCCAAAATGACCCTGATTCAGTACATCTCTTAATCAGGATTTTGGGACATTGTGTACATTGCCTGAACATTACCATATTATAGCAAACTGACTAATGACATAGGATTGTGAATATGTTGGTTTTGTATCCACGCAGACATTTTAGGTCCACTCAAAATTAAGCCAGAGCACAGACAGAGAAGGGAAGAATTAAAGCAATATTTGGTTTGGTTTGCATCTCATTAGCACATTTGCTGTTTTATGTCTCTCTAGGGAAGTGAAAAGGTAGCAGACCAATGACCGTGTTACTGACTGAATGAATAACACAGTAATGCCCAACTGTGTGTCAACAGATGTTGGAGCCCATTGCTGACGTACAGTGCGAGCTAAGTGTCCTAAGCCTGGGCCGCCAGTCCGCCAATGAGCTGTCCTCCTGTGGTCATTCCCCGGAACCATACAGCACGAACAGCCCACCCGCCGACACTCTGAACCTAACCCCTCAGGTGGTGTGCAGCACAGAGGACCTTGGGCAGATGTTGCACCTCACGCCACCACCATGTACTCTGGGAAAGACACGGAAAAGCATGAGTTTGGAGAGGTCGGGAATCTGGAAGGAGACAGAGAAGACGAGAGAGGAGGTTGATGGGGAGAGGCAGCAGGGAGAAGGGGAGAGTGCCTCAGAGACTTTGGAGACAATGAGTGTTGGGGCCATTAAATCTTCATCCCCCTCTCCATCCTCCCCCAGTAGCGCGCTGGATGTGAGCATCCTTAATCGCCCGTTCAACACAGACACTGTGTTCACTTCGGAGGAGGTGGGAGAAGACGAGGAAGATGATGAGGAGGATAGTGACGAAGTCCTAGAACGTAGGAGCATCTGCGAGTGCTCCCCCTTTAGGAAACAGGGATCGGGCAATGAGGAGCTGGTAGCCCTCCACAGACGCACCCTCAGTGAAGGCAGCCTGCTGCAGGAGCCTCGCTCCCCACGCTTCATATCTGACAGCACCATCCACCGCCTGGACAGAGACCACGCCCCTCCACTTGGCGGTTGGACGTGGCCCTCCCCCCAGACCTTAAGGAAGGAGCTGACAAGGGATGGAGGCTCGGTGCACCAGCTCTACATGCTTCTTTCAGGGAGGAAGGCAAGTCTCATGATAATGACAGCCTTGTTGTTGTTTTAAAAAAAATGTAAGAGGTGGATGGGCTGAAGTGAATGGGCTGATCTTGAACAAAAGTGAATGGGCTGAACTAGAAACCTACCTGATGTTGTTATAACTTGAACTCCAATTTTGTAACAATTTGCTTTCACTTGCATTATACATTGAATCAGTGGTTTCCAGTTTCTGGTTACTGTACCACACCAGGTGAATTTGGTTGAGCCCAAGTACCTCGGAAGTACCACCTTTTATTATATTCACCAGTATGGCTGATATATCAAGTTTCTCAAGTACCCTGTGTAGATAGGGTAGGGACCACCACAGTACTGGATACACTCTGAAAAAGCAGACTGAATGCAACAGTATACCCCTCATAGGCCTTTCCATCTATAGTTGGGTTTCAACCTGTCCCAAGTTTTTATAATTTGTCTGACAGAACAGAAGTAGTCCTGAATGTGCAAGCCCTACTCTACATATGGCATTTTAGGCATGCTCAAATTTAGAGTAAATTAATGGAATCAGATCTGAATTGTAATCCTTACTAAATGTGATGGAGCAAGCAGAAAAACACTTGAATTTAATTGGTGAAAACAAAGACCATTTCATGAAAATAATGGAGACATCTTTTTTTATTATATACTCTAAGCAAGGTATAAAGTTATGTTGTAGTCCAATATGTGTTTCCTCCAGGCAATTTGCAGTATATGGTTGCCCAAAATGAAATCAAAGGGATGTTTGTATGTCTGAGTGTGTGTTTATTACGTGACAATATTTTAGGAAGCACTGACCTCATTTGGACTACATTTGGGGTCATTCGTCTTTCCATAGAGATCTGGCATTTACAAAATTAAACTGTTTGGCCCAAGTAATCAATTGTAATAATCATCTGAAATATGTGAGTCACATGCACTTCTCTATTGGCCATAATGTTCCACTTCATTGGTGTTGGGCAGTATGTTTGCTGTCAGCTTTTGTGTAGTTATGTGCTAATTCCCTGACCATCTGCTCATGAACAAAAATGGCCTGTGGTAAGATCTAGTTGCTGATCCCTGAAATTGGATGTAGTTCATCAGTGCATAATTAATTTTTTTTGCTCTTTACACTTTCTTTTTAACCCCCCCCCCCTCCCCCAGGTATGCAGCCAAGCTAATTGTGAGTTTGCGCATGGCCATGCAAAAAAGAAGTCTGTGAACCTGTAAGTCCTTACACATTTGACAATTGGTTCAGTAATAGTCTTGACAGAAAGCTGTGAATGCATTTCAGGACCTCTGAGTAAAATGTTTTACTTAGATTTCTATTGACCGTTGCTATGTCATTTTGTTCTCAAGGAATTACACAATGTACAGTAAAGATTTAGATCTTTAATACATTTCCTTCATCAAGACCTGATGTGTAATTTAAGTGTACCTTTTTTAAGCAGTGTTTATTATATAATATCAGTTCAATTTTGGGACATCCCCAGTGCTTTGATGTTGGCCCTTTTTCTGGTTTCTTCTCTGTTGAATCAGCATACGGAAAATCTGGCGCTATCATTAACATGTGTTGCTTTACTAGAAACTTTACTACCGATACTACTCATATTTTCAAATCTTTCTTCATTTTGGAACGAGATATAGGAAGACAAAAGTACTCTGATATTATTTTTATTAACCAAAGGTGTTGTTTTTTTGTGACATACTTCTGTTTTGACAGCAAATCCAGTACATTGTAACTGTAAACCGATCAGGTGTATTGGGTCTAGTCTAATTTTGACCTATTATTAATTGTTTTTTACAGAGCCAAGGACTTAAAAAATCGTCTGACTTTCCTAAGGAAGAAGAACAATTTCCCTTGCAGAAACTCAACTAATGGTCTGGAGAAAGTAATGAAATCTTTCAAGTAAGAGGCTTGTTGTTAACAAGGCTTTAGGAATTATGTTTTTCCCTTGGTACTGCTTCCCCTCATCCAGTGCTATCTTTAACCATAAGTGGGGATAATGCTAACCTGACATAAGATCAGTGTCTACGGGTCCCAATACCAACTTAAACCAACTTTATGCACTAGAGTCATTTGAAATGGGTTACAAAAGCAAAGCTAAAAATACATTAATTTTCCTTCATCATGCATGAAGGAAGTCTTATAAGTGTAATGGTAAATATGTAGTGTCACAGAACAAAACTGTGCAATGGAATGGCTCTCAAACAATAATAAGAAATTATATATAGTTGTAATTGGTTTTTCTGTGCTTTATTTGTAGGCCTACACCAGAAGAGGCTGTGAAGTGGTCAAAATCCTTTGATATGCTGCTAGCTCACAAATGTAAGTTTTTCCAGTACTAAGATCCTGATGTATTGTTTCACAGACAAATTATACAGCTCAAAAAAAAGAAGGGAAAACTTAAATCACACATCAGGTCTTTATCAAGGCAATAATGCTTAATTCCTCCAGGATAGTGATAAATTGTAAAGCTAATGTTTCCTTCTGTATATTTGCATGCTTTTGGTATGTCAAAAAATAAAGCATGGGAGCTGTGAAAAAAGAATAACTATTGCTTATTCAACAAAGATATTCTAAAATGGCCTGGAAAAATGTGTTGGTACAACAGAAATTGTAATAAAAAATTGGATTATAGTGATATTTTAAACAAATGTATTTCTTTAGTTAGTATCACGCCTCCATGTCATTCAACCTATTTAAATGGAGAAAAGTATTCACTGTTCTGATTGGTATCATTGTGTGCGCCACACTGAACATTGACCAGCAAAAGCAAAAGAGAGATATCTAAGGAGATCAGAAAGAAAGGGTAAAGGCTACAAGACCATCTTCAAGCTGCATGATGCTCCTGTGACAACAGTTGCTAATATTATTAATGCATTCAAGGTCCATGGAACTGTAGCCAACCTCCTACAGAGGGAAATCAACCCCAGATCGAACAGAAGGATAGTGTGAATGGTAGAAAAATAACCAAGGATTACTGCCAAAGAAATCCAAACTAAACTCCAAGGTGAAGGTGCATCAGTTTCAGATTGCACCATCTGTCACTTTTTGAGCGAAAGTGGGCTCCATGGATGAAGACCCAGGAAGACTCCACTCCAGAAAAACTTAAAAACGCCAGAATTTGCTAAAATGCATATTTACAATCCACATTTCTTCTTGGAGAATGTCCAGTGGACAGATGAGTCAAAACTGGAGCATTTGGCAAGTCACATCAGCTCTATGTTTGCAGATGACAAAATTACATTTTGAAAGAAAATAACACCATACCTACATTGAAACACGGAGGAGGCTCAGATATGTTTTAGGGCTGCATCAGGTGCAGGGTGTCTTGAATCTGTGCAGTGCACAATACATTCTCAAGACTGTCAAGGCATTCGGGAGCAAAACTACAGTGTCAGAAAGCCCTATCTCAGGCGCCGGTCATAGGTCCTCCAACAGGATAATGACCTAAAACACACAGTTAAAAGCACCCAAGAATGGATAAAAACAAAACATTGAACTATTCTGGTGTGGCCTTGTATGGGAATCCTATTGAACATCTATGGAAAGAGCTGAAACTTGCAGTTTTAAACTTGCTGTCTGGTGAAGGCACCCATCAAACCTGAAACAGCTGAAGCAGTATGCTCAGGAAGAGTGGGCCAAACTATCTGTTAACAGGTGCAGAAGTCTCCTTAGAACCTACAGACTAGGTTTGATTGCGGTGATTGCCTCTAAAGGTTGTGCAGCAAAATATTATATAGAAGGTCCCATCATTTTTGTCCATGCCATTTTCATTTGTTTTGTTGAATGGAAATAGAAAATCAAAAGCAAAGTCTGATTTCTTTTAAATATAGACAAAAGTAATTTGCATCCACCATTGTTTATTCTGTTTCAAGTTATTTCAGAGAATATTGTGTACGTTTTATTTGGAGGGGTACCAACAAATTTGACCCCATCTGCATATTAAAGACCAACATCTTTACTGTACATTGGGCTATTCGTTGAGAACAAACTGACGTAACGGTCATTGGAAACCAAAACCACCAACTCATGTGCCTGAATTCACTCCCATACAATGTCGGTCATGTCATGCTCAATGATGTGGCAGGCAGCATACCTTTCCTGCTGCTGGGTTGGTGCCCTTCTACAGGCCTGTCTAGCTCTACTCGTGTAAGAGAGACACAGCAAATCTTGAGATGGCACATATGGATTTGTCACCCTGAAGGAGCTGGCCTACATGTGCAACCTGAATGGGCTGCAGGTACTGCCTCATGCTACCAGCAAAACTAGAGAAGAATCAGTCAGGAAGGACAAGACATTGTCTGTGGCCACCACCTGCAAAACACTTTTTGTGGTTTGTCTTGATGTTGCATTTGCAGTGCACCTGTTGTCACTTTAATTTGCACCATAACAGGTGACAGATTAAAGTGTAATTAACTGTTATTCTGTGATGATTGTGTTCCCTTCCTTTTTTGAGTATAATGGAAGTTGAATGTTAAATCTATTATATCCATATAAATACAGCAAGCATACTATTCAAACCCAAGTCAACACATTGTGGTCGTGTTGGTTCATATGAATACAGTGCATAGCAGTGCAAAGTATTTACAACCAATTTAATTAAATTTGAAATGATGCTTTGATGTTTTTTTGGTTTTATTTTTTTATTTTCATTCACTGAATACGTTTTGTCATGTCAAATTTTTTTTGTATGTAAGGAAATGTTTGTTTGATGTATGATGTTTCTTACATTATACATATACATATATCAGTGCCTTTGTGTTAAGAACCCTTCACCTTTACATTTAATGACAATAAAAACGGAAATACATTTTATGGCTAACAGTATACAGACAACCCATTATCACGCCTAGTTGGCCATCCCATTCTAGAACCATGGGCATTAATATGGATTTGCCCCCCCTCAAATTTTAGCAATAACAACCAGAACATTTTTGGGAAGGCTTTCCACAAGGTATTAGAATGTCTGTGGGAATTTGCACCCATTCAGCCAAGAGCATGTATGCAGTCAGGCGCAGATGTTGGAGGAAAAGGCCTGGCTCACAATGGCTGTTCCAATTCATCCCAAAGGCGTTAAACACTCAAGTTCCTCCACACAACCTTGTTGAACCTTATCTATATTGAACCCACTTTGTGCACAGGGGCACAGTTGTGCTGGAACAGGAGAGGGCCTCTCCCAAATTGTTGCCAGAACATTGGAAGCACCAAATTGTCTAAAATTTATTTGTATTTTGTATCATAAAGATCTTCACTGGAACTAAGCGGCCTAGACCAAACCCTGAAACACAGCCCCAGAAAATTATCCCTCCTTCACCAAACTTTACTGGCACCATGCATTCCATTAGGTAGTGTTTTCCTGTCATCCTCAACACCCAGATTTGTCCATCCAACTTTCAAATACTGAAGCTTGATTCATCACTCAAAAGGACACTTTTCCACTTCTTCAGGGTCCAGCTGTGTCAGAATTGATGTTTTACACCACTCCAGCCAACACTTGGCATTGTGTATGTTGATGTAAGGCTTGCGTACAACTGAAGCTCTGCACAGTTGTTCCAGAGGCAGTTTGGAACTCTGTGGTAAGTGATGCAACAGATGATCGAAAATCTGCACAAGTTTGGCACTCTGCAATTTGCGTGGTTTACCACGATCTAGTAGGGCAGCCATTTACCTAACAACTTTGTGGCAAAAGTGGCATCCTATGACAGTGCCATGTTTAATGTCGCTTTTCATTACAAACAATTGTGCTGTCAATGTTTGTCTATGGAGATTTCATGGCTATGTGCTGGAGTGTATGCACCTGAAACACCTTAACTCAATAATTAGTAGGAGTGACCACATACTTTTGGCTATATAGTGGATCTCATGTACTCAAAGTATTGAAACCCTTTTACTGTAACACTCCAAATTAAGCTCAGATTCATCTTTTATCCTTTGATCATCTTTGATCTTCTAGACCTAGAGTCTACTTGCAGTCTACTTGTGAAAATGGATTGGACATGATTTGGAAAGGTGCACGTATCTTTATAAAGTCCATGCATTTATGTTTATGTTCAAGGACTTCCAAGATTATAAAATTATAAAAAGTTTCTAGAAGAACAGTGTCCTCTAATGTGAAACGGAATGCAGGGAAGAAGGGCCTTGGTTAGGGAGGTGACCGAGAACCCAATGGCCACTCGGTAACAATGTTTCTCTCAACAGAACTAGATAATGGGAACACTTGCCAGAATGACAACCATATCTGCAGCATGACTTTCTGGATCCATTCCTGAGTCAAAGGCTTTAGATATGCTGGACCCAATCATAAAATAATATGGTTTCATAAAACCAAAATTAAACTATTGGCCCTGAATTCCAAGACTCTGGGAAACAAAGAAATGCTCATCACCTTGCTAATACCATCCCAGGTGCATTGTCATGGGGATGCTTCTCAGCAGCAGGGATTGGGAGACAAGTCAAAGTTTAGGGAATGAGGGATGGAGCAAAATACAGAGAGATTCTTCAAGAAAACCTCACCTCGAGCTCACAGGACCTTCAACTTGGGCGAAGATTACATTTTTCAGCAATAAAATGACTTGAAGCACACAGCAAGACAACGCTGGAGTGGAGGCCGGCTAAATCTATGCAGTGACATTCCAACCTGGCAGAGATTGAGTGTATCTGCTGGAAGAATGGGAGAGACAGCCCAAATCCAGATGTGCAAAGCTGGTAGAGGCATATGCAAGAAGAGCTTCTACCAAGAACTGAATAAAGGGTCTAAATACTTAAGTACGAAATATTTGTTTTATTCTCAATAAATTGACACACATATGAAGAAAAAAACGTCAAGGGGTCTGAATACCGAAGGCACTGCATATTATTTAAATAACTACTATTTGAGTTCACAATATTTAACTAAAAAACACTACATGTTATGATGTCATCGTCCTGTACAGACGGAGTGGCAGTCTTCCGAGGGTTTTTGCAGACAGAGTTTAGTGAAGAGAACTTGGACTTCTGGTTGGCCTGTGAGAAGTACCGGAACATCAAATCTCAGTCCAAAATGACTTCTCTCGCAAAGCAAATCTTCACAGAGTACATGTCCATACAGTCATGTAAAGAGGTAAAAGCTAATACACAAGCAGGCACAATGATTCATTTCATCATTTCTATTTCAGTGATGCTGCTATTATTTGAGCACTTCACAGTAAGATGTATTGTTGTTAATTATTAGTAAATATGTTATTTATAGTTTTTGTAGGTATACTGTATATGTTATTTAGAGCATTTATGGAAGTCCGGTGAAGTGGCTCCTAGACAATTATCTTGGGTCAGGTTTGTATTTCTTTCACTAATAGTTAGATTTATAGAAGAGACTCTGATCCTAGACCTAATGGAAACTTCACGCTGGACAGCAGGGTTGCCTAGTGGTTAGAGCATCTGACCAGTAACTAAACGTTTGCTAAAGCAAGGTGAGCTTCAGTCTCTGAGCATGGCAGTTAAATTAAATAGCTCCCATGTTGTTGTTGAAAATGTGTTTATAAATCATACCTGGTAAGTAAAAAAGAGAGAAATTGGAGGGTGTGATTTTTAAGAGCTTCTATCTAATTACAGGTGAATTTGGACTCCTATACCCGAGAGGTCACCAGGGACAACCTGCAGAGCACCTCTCCCTCTACCTTTAGTCTAGCCCAGAACAGGATCTACAGCCTCATGGAGAAAGATCCATACCCTCGCTTCTTGCGCTCTGACATCTACAGGGATTTGACCAACCAAAAAAGGCTCAATGCCATGATGGCAGACTTTCCCTAAGTTAGAGGAGCGATTGAGGACATTTGATGAGTTGGAGCCATTTGTCGTGTTCATTAAGTGGGAAATGTGTGGAAAATGATTTGCAACTAAAAAAATAATATTTAAACTGGACAAGTCCAGGTAGCTCTTCATGGTTTAAATCAGTTATTACGGTTAGTGCCTAATGAACATCAGCGTGGCGTTGTTTTTAAACTCTGTTTTGCCCCCTGGTGCAGGGACCTCAGCAGGGGCAGGGAAGTTTAGAAGGACTTTTAACTCCTGCAGAGGGGTGGACATTGGACAATAAATTGGATAAGCAAATGCTTTGGTACTATTTTGTCATTGTTAGATTTACCTCATCTAATTCTCTGTTATACCCCATGGCCTCCTGTTCAACCCAGTTGATACAATGGTTGATACAACCATTTCCTCTGGTTATATATATAGTATTAAGTCTAGAACTCCTGTTTGTTTTAGATTTCCTTGTTTGTTTTAGATTTCAAACCCAAATTGCTTGTGTTCCTGTGTATAACATAGGTATACTTCTGGCAATTCACTGTTGTCAAGATGCTACACATAGGTCTAGGTGTTAAAAACATTGCTGAGTGGCCCTCCAGTCTATTCAAACCTTTTGTGCACTTCTTTAACATGATGGTGCAATGAAATCCCTAATGATTATTTCCTAACCATTTAATTAGAACCTACTAGATTATCTCTAATATTTCAGAATTGGAAATTGCAATATACAGTGGAAAGCTCCTGCTTACAGAAAACTTTAACCATTTGGTTTTCTTTTAAGTGCAATATGAATGTTTTTTGTATAAAGGAGAAATGGTATATTACCCTATTTGGTTTTGTATTGTTTATTGTATCTTTTACAGTTAAACATCACAATGTAAAGAGCAATTTGTTCTTCATAATTGAACTCATGACATCCGCAGCACCTAATTGGCTTTCATAGGCTTCTAGTAATACAAGTATGTCCATGAAGAAAAATGCATACACGTTAACCCAAGGAAAAAACAGCAAATTGTTACCTATACTGCCTATGTATAATTATGCTTTGCTTATAAATAGTACATTTTGTTCTATTCACTATGTGTCATTTAATATATAGATATTGAAATAAAATGACTGACAGTGTGGTAGTTGCATGTTCTGACATTTTATCACTAGTTACCTTTCAGTGGAAAGCAATATGGATACTGATCATCTTACAATTTCTTCATATATTGTCGATGTTAATCTCTATGCTGTATGACCACACTTTTACATTTGTTAGTTACCAAAAGGTAAAATAAATGACTATGTTGAATGGATGTTGATTTGATTCTTTACAATTATTCAGACAAGTTTGGACCATCAATACCACAATACGATCAAATCAAGTAAGTTAACATTAGCCAGTATAATTTACACTATCAGTTTAGTTTTGAAGTTGTTGAATTGCCTTTGTGAATATCTGCCACACAAAATTGGAAGCTTTGCAAGATTCCTGAAAATGTTTCCAATTCTGCTTACGGTTAGGAATGTGCGACTGGCGTCCTGTCCAGGGGGTATACTTCAAGCTGCCTCATGCTACCAAAACATAAGAATGCTTCCTTCCCTTATGGGTTACTCTGGTCTATACAGTCATGGCCAAAACCTTTGATAATTGCACCAATATAAATGTTCACAAAATCTGCCTCAGTTTTTATGATGACAATTTGCATAGCCTCCAAAATGTCATAAAGGGATTAGAAGAATTGCAATTAACTGCAAAGTCCCTCTTTGCCATGAGAATGCACTTAATCCCCCCCCCAAAAGATATAACCGCATTTCAGCCCTGCCACGAAGGACCAGCTGACATATCAGGGATCCTTTCGTCAACACAGATGTAAGTGTTGATGAGGACAAATTTGCAGATCACTCTCATGCTGATTGAGTTAGTATAACAGACTTGAAGCTTTTAAAGGAGGGTGGGGCTTGAAATCATTGTTCTTCCTCCGTTAACAATGGTTACCTGCAAGGAAACACAAGTTGATATTAACTTATGTGCTTGATTAACTAGTTATCAAGCACAAAAAGGGCTTCAAAGGTCAGGATATTGCTGCTAGCAAGATTACAACAAAATCTACCATTTATTGGATAATCAAAAACTTCAAGAAAGTCCAGCAAGCGTCAGGACCATCTCCTAAAGTTGATTCAGATGTGGCATTGTGGCACCACCAGTGCAGTGCTTGCTCAGGAATGGCAGCAGGCAGGTGTGAGTGCATCTGCATGCACACTTATGCAAAGACTTGATGGATGGCTTGGTGTTAAGAAGGGCAGTATAGAAGGCATTTCTCTCCAGGAAAAACATCAGTGATCGACTGATATTCTGCAAAAGGTACAGGGATTTTACTGCTGAGGACTGAGGTAAAGTCATTTTCTTTGTTGAATCCCCTTTCAGATTGTTTGGGGCATCTGGAAAAACGCTTGTCCAGAGAAGAACCGTCACCGCGCTACCATCAGTCCAGTGTCATGCCAACAGTAAAGCATCCTGAGACCATTCGTGTGTGGGGTTGCTTCTCAGCAAAGTAAGTGGGCACATTCACTAATGGGCCTAAGAACTCTGCCATGAATAAAGAATCAGACCAAAACATACTCAGAGAGCAACCAATGCCTTTGATGGGGCACGTTGCCATTAGGCGAAAGTGATAAATAAGTTGCTTGGAGAACAAAACATCAACATTTTGGGTCCATGGCCAGGAAACTCCCCAGACTTTCATCACATTGAGAACTTGTGGTCAATCTTTAAGTCGCGGGTGGACAAACAAAAACCCCAAAATTCTGACAAATTTCAAGCATTGATTATGAAAGAATGGGCTGCCATCAGTCAGGATGTGGCTCAGAAGTTAGGTGACAGCATGCCACGGTAAATTGCAGAGGTCTTGAAGAACGGTCAACAGTGCAAATATTTACTCTTTGCATGTACTTAATGTAATTGTCAATAATAGCCTTTGACACATGACATGCTTGTAATTATACTTCAGTATACCATAGTAACATCTGACAAAAAGATCTAAAAACAATGCAGCAGAAAACAATATTTGTGGCATTCTCAAAACTTTTGGCCATGGCTTTACAAAGGGCTTACAGTGGAGGAAACAAAAATGTGATACCTTGCTGATTTTGTACGTTGGACCCACTGACCCACTGAGAAATTATCAGTCTTTAATTTTAATGGTAGGTTTTTTGGAATCCAGAAAAACACATTTCAAATAAGTAATACATTTCTTTGCATTTTACCTTTTGCAAAACATGACTTTGTACTTGCTGGCAAAACCCTTATTGGCAATCACAGAGGTCTCTTGTAGTTGGCCACCAGGTTTGCACACATCTCAGGAGGGATTTTGTCCCACTCCTCTTTGCAGATCCTCTCCAAGGTTTCAAATAAATCTACAATTAAAATTATAGACCGATAATTTCTTTGTCAGTGGGCAAACAAACAAAATTAGCAGTGGATCAAATAATTTTTTCCTCCACTGTAATTCCAATGGTATACTTTGGGTAGTCACCTTTAGAACACTAGAGGGCCATGACGGTCCAACAATGGGATGGGCTATACCAAGGGTGCCTAAACGTTTTCCTATGAAGGGCCAAAAATTGAACTTGACTGAGGGCCGTAGGCCGAAATTTATGTTACATTATATCAAACTGTATTATATTATATGGACTATACAGTAATATAGAGATGTTTAAAAGTGTCACCCACTGTGCACCCACTATCATTATCATTCATCTCAATATCTAAAAATAACCTTTCGAATAATAATAATTAGGGGACCAAATCACGCCAGGGTTCAAGTGGGTTGGACCAGTAAACGCAAAGGCTCGTTCTAATCCCTGAGAAAGCACTGTAAAAATAAATATGTAAGGCATATAAATATGTAGACCAAAATTGCTACAATTCCATTCATCAAAATAATAATGTGGTCTTATATTTTCCAGGTTAAATAATGGGAATTAATTTACAACAACAGTCAATCCTGCTTTCCCTAATGACTTGTTTTGCATTTAATACACAGAGTATGTGAGTGAGTAGAGCTTTATTTTAGTTTGTGGGTTGGCAAGAGCATGGAGCAGGTTTTAAAAAAAGGTAGTGCCGTCAAGGTCCCTCCCTCCCCCCCTTGGGCCGTTGCCGTTGAGGTCGTGCCGTCAAGGTTGTGCCGGGCAGCCAACGGGTGGTGCCGAAAGAGGGGGTGGTACTGTCACGGCCCCGTCTAGCCAGGTCAGGTTTCTATGAAAGGGTATGAATGGTCTGCAACCATGCCTAGGTAGGTGGTTTGTGTTAAAGTAACATCCACATGAATGGCAGGACACAAGGTTTTTTTGTACAGATATTGTTTGAAAGAAGATACAAAGTCAATATTTTTTTAAAAATAAAGAGATATTTCCTGGGGTGTCCTAATTTTTCACATGTCTTTGATTTTGGCAGAGGACAGGAGTCAGCATAGACACCCTGATGGGTCTACAGCTACGTAGCCCCATACCTAACCAACAACGATGCACTTTGTGTTCTGAAAACGTTCTGTTTGCCTGTTTTTGAGATACTCTCACCTAGTAAGGGCCTAGCAATTTACATTTTGGCCCTTGTAAAAGTCACTCAGATCCTTACTGTTCCCATTTTTCCTGCTTCTAACACCAACTTTGAGAACAAAATGTTTCCTTGCTGCCTAAGTTATTCCACCCAGTGAGAGGTGCCATGAGGACAAGATTATCAATGTTATTCACTTCGCCTGTCTGTGGTCATAATGTTATGGCTAATCTTATCTTATTTGCTGTTAGAATTACTGTATTGTTAAATCCCTAGTCTAACATGCTTGAGGACAGCTCACAAACTGAGAATTGGTTGCCCTCCAGAACAGTAACCATCCAGCCAGTTTGTTTCCTGAGACATGGTTTTCTCTGCCTGCCCCCTTCATTTTGGTCTGATGTAGAAACAAGTTCATGCCAGGACATGGAGGACACTGAGTTTATAAATATTTTCCAATTTTGGGAAAGATTTTTGGCAAGTGGAAGAAAAAAATTACTGAGGACCTGTCATCCTTTCATTTGCTTCTTTTCCTCGGTTTCTGCTCCAAAGCCAATTTCAATAACTCAAAAATTATTTTCGAATTGAAAGTTAACAGGATTTGCTCGTCTTACCCTCGGCCAGTTCATGCTTTTGGCCCTACTGTCAGTGAACTACCTAATTTCATGACCTCTTTCTCACCTCTCTCTTCAGATGAAGTCCTGTGTCCCTATCTATTCCTCCCTTCTTCAGACCATCTCTGGAGACCTTTTACCTTACCTTACTTTCCTCATCTACTCCTCCCTATATACTGTCTGTGTTCCCTCTAACTTCAAGTCAGCTTGAGGCACCCCCCTTCTCAAGAAACTAACTCTGAATCCCTCTGTTTTCCAAAACTACCAACTGGCTTTCCTTCTTCCTTTTATTTTTAAAAGCTTGAGCGTGCTATTTCTAACCAACTCTATTCTTATGTGTTCTTGACCCTAACCAATCAGGTCTCAAGACTGGTCACTCCACTGAGACCACTCTTCTTTGTGTCACAGAGGTTATTCGCACTGCCAAAGTAAATTTCTTCTCTGTTCTTGTCCTCCTTGATCTTTCTGCTTCCTTTTACATTGTAAACCACTAGATCCTCTTCTCCACACTCCCAGAGCGGTGGGACTAAGGTCCTGCCCACGGCTTTTCCACCCCACAGTGTTCTTTTCCTCGAGCGCAAATAACCTTGGCGTGACACTTGGCAAGGAAATGTTACTCTCTGCAAACATCAATTCAGTGACTCGCTCTTGTAGATTCATGCTTTACAACATCCGCAAAATATGACCCTGTCTTACACAGGAGGCGGCTCAAGTTCTGATCCAGTCACTTGTCATCTCCTATCTGAACTATTGCAGCACACTGTTGGCTGGGCTTCATGCAGTGGTGTAGTCTACATGATAAGCAGGTATACGCTGTATACCCACTCAAGGATTTACATATACCCACTTAAAAAAGCGTGAGGATACCTAACAACATTGTTTGCAAAAAAAAAAAAACATTGCTTGTGACAGAAAGTTCTCACCTTTATAAATTCACCCCGTCAGCTTTGTGAAGGACTGACTTTTGAACCATTGGGGCTTCCGTGGCCTGTGGATCTGACATTGCCAAAGAACAACAACAGAGCTTCTTCGGCAGTCATTCTCTGCGCAAGTAATACATTTGTGATATGCATGTAACTAATGTGAATACTAATGAGAATACAAAACGAAAGCATACTGCACTATTTCAGTGTTTTTGTTATGTTACATGCTTCATTTTGTTTAAATGCTTTTACTGCCAACTATAGGCCATTTAGTGAATGTCGCCTGTCACAGGTATTTTTGATGTGTTTATTCTTAATGGTTGTTTTAGTCACATGATCAGCTAAAGAACAGCACATGTTACTACCAAGTGTAATCTTGTTCCATCTGCCGGTGTTATCCTTGGGGAAGCTTTTTTGTAAGTAGATTAATTCATCTATATGTTTAGAAATTATTCTGGCTCACATTTCATTGTATTTCATAATATTGTTGATGTTATTTCATAGTACCTTTTGTATTATTTACAGTTTCACACCACCACTACTATTACTACAACCGCTGGTGCTAGTACTGCTATTTGTACTGCATCTTGACCAAGAAGTGCTATCTTCATTAAACAGACGTACAAGTGCATGTCGATATTGTACTTTCTGCTCCTTCATCATTGAAGCAACCTAGTGCTACTTCAGTCAAGTCTGCCAAGTTAGTTCAGGGTGTTTAGCTATCTGGTAATGTGTGCCTCGCTATGCGCTAAGGTGCCAGAATAGTTTTTATAAGCCTGCCTGATACTTCGGGTAATACTGCAGCAGTTAACGTAACCGAAAATTAGGAGGAATGCACTTATTGTAAGTCACTCTGGATAAGCAACCAAATGTGACCACCTGTGTGCAATTAGTGTTTCTCATGATTTCAGGTTAAATACACCTGTTTTTGGGAGGTGTATTCAAATAAAATTATGAATATGCTTCTTTGAAGCAGCCATTTGGTGTAGGATGTAAGAACATTTCCAGGGCATTAAATATCCTAATACCTGATCCTTCACGGACCGTTGATCCTTAAAAAACTGTCCATATGACACATAAGGCAAATTGACTGACTTCACGTATCTAGTTGATAATTGTGTATACTACTAATAATAAAACTCCCTGTGGAAAAAAAAGGTTTCACAAATACAAAGTTGTAGGATAACATTTAAGTTGGCCCCACAGCAAAAACAATGTTATTTTACATGCAAAACAATGAATGCCTATGTAACGTATTTACAACTAAAAAGAATGTACCCATTCACAGGATGTCCTTGTTAATACAAAAGTCTTACATGAGACCTGGCATTGTCTTTGGGCCGTATCTTATAAGCCACTAGCCAGGCAAAGAGAGTTCAACAAGAGTACATGTCTTTGTCTCACTCTACATCTTCATGGTTGATTTTGCGTGATTCTAGTTATCCCTGGTAATTATGTGATGTATTTCAAGGTCAATTCACTCACATAATTATTGTGTTTGACCCAGGCTGATAAAAACATAATTTACTGACCAAGCTGTTTAGATATATGGACTACTTTGCGTAGCAATGAATTACAAACCACACAGCTATAGAGTATTTACAATATCTAATTTCCAGCTTTTGAAAGGAGCTAACTTGTAGTTCCTGGAGACTAACTACGCTCCAACTCACATGGGTATGTTAAGGTGAATCCATTAACTGTAGAATGGGCTAAAAGCATATTCTAAATGACTAAAATAAATAATTGCAAAGATAATTTTTACAGAGATATTTCACTTGATCAAACAGCCCAAAACCATTCGGATATATCCTCATACACTGTAAAGTGGGCCATGTGCTTTATTATATTGTACATACATTTGATGAAACGGTCTGTATAACATACAATACATTATGAGCATTTCTAAAGCTTTAAAAGGTGTTCTGTATATAGGAAGTCAAAGGCTGTTTTACTTATCAATCTATATCTTTGTATACACAGAATCATCCCGGATCTTGGCTTCACTCAATAATTGCCATAAACTGTATATACAAGGTGTGTAGCAATGGTGGAGTTGGAAGTATACTGCACTCCCGCTGACATAGTGCTTTGCTAAAGAAGTGATGCTACGCAAGGCCAATGCCATAGAAATAGAGTTACTGAAAGGTATTTGTTCATTTAAGTCGTTGTAGGCCTAATTGCATTTCAATGGCTAGTGCTGCGTGGTGAGTGGCTGGTGGTCAGGATCTGAGTCCTGTGTCTCAGGAGGACTGTGGCTGATCCTTTAGCCTGCATATCTGAGTTTATGCAGAGGGACAAGGCCTCAGGAACCTGCCAGGCTCTATTAAATCTTCTATGTCAGGTGTCTCCTCCACATCACTTCACACCAGCTGCCCAACCCGCCGGCTAGGCACTCTACTCGAAGAAGCAATCGACAAACAAAGTTACAGGCCAGAACAGAACATGCCTCTCTCTACAGATAGCTCTCCCTTTTTTACTTGTTCTCTCTTCTCCCTTTCTCTTGTTTTGCTTTCCCTTATGCTCCTCTACTTCACTTCCTAGGACAAAACATGCTATTACAGACAGTTTTCTCTCCCTCTCCATCTACTGTTTCTACATTTTTCCACATTCCTCTATTTATCTCTTTAGCCAGAGCATAATTTACTACTTCCTTCCAATGTATTGAATTTGCCAGTTAGGAAACCCATACACAAAATACAATACTATGGACCACCGTGGACCACGTTCAGGTCCACGGTGGCAATCAGCTCCTCTGGTTGCAGCCACTACACCTCCCTCCAGGAACTGGCATTCAATGCTCCCGGAATACTAGGCACACATGTCTCGTTTTCGCTCACACCTATCACTAATCATGGCTTAATCACATGGGTATACAAGGCTCCCTTTTCTGTTTGTCTCTTGTTGATTGTGCAACCCGCAACAGTTAAAGTGCGCAAGTGTAACATGTCTTGGTTGCCTCTTTTAATTGCCCTGTTTTCTCTTTATTTGTTTTTAACATGTGCCTAGATTGAACAACTTTGGTTTCCAGTCTGGGAATTATAAATCCATTGATTATAACTACTGCAACAGGTTCCGTGCCCATCTTTTTTACAAGGAGTGTTACCGAAACCATTACAATTAAAAACAAGACTGTCAGACCCTTATTTTCATTGTCTCAATTGTATGCTGCAAAATTATTAAATAGTAAGACATTAATTAGAGACACATCGACATTACAGAACAGACAGATTGCTTAATCCAACTTTTGATGTTATTTAAAAAAATATTTTTGGTTGGTATAGATTTGCTGCGGTAATTGATTCCAATGAACACTTATTTCTATTTCTGTTGAATTAAAAGCAGGCAAAAGATAAATATAAAAAATGTCACTACAGTTGGCCAACCTTCACATGAGTATGTGGTGGGAGTTAAAATATAATTTTGACCAGACTTTAAAATCTGAGTTGCTCAATCTTGTCGTCTTTGTTCTCTATTCTCTTTCCCCCTCCTCTCCTCATCTTGCTCAGTCACAGTTTCTTTCTGCATTGTTTTTATCACACTGGGTGTCAGTAGATATAATAATTGATGGAAAAGTTACCAAAATGCCCTTTTAGGATTAAAATGGCTGTATGCTAAACAATTGAAATGAACCAAGTAATATATTCGTTTAGTAACAGTCTGAATGTGTTTTGCTTTTAAATGTCAAGAGTGTTTTTAATCATTTCAAATGACTATTAAGGAAATCTTGTATTCAATATTTATAGATTTATAGAATTCTTGATAATTGTTCTTAATTTTAACCATTTAGCTAATGACATGATTATATCCCTGCTCAAGGACAGAATAATAGACTTGATGGCTTGAAGATTTGATGTAGTCATTTTTCAGTTTCTAGACCAAAGTTTTAGTCCAGTGGTCACCAAACTGTAAATCGTGATTTGGTCGATCTTAAAGGCATTTCCACAGATCGCCAAGGGTGTTTTTCCACTGGTTTAATTTTAATCTCTATTGCTTCTGTGATTGGCTGTGTGTGTGTGTTGTGAGAATATAATCAATCCAATCAGAAGCGAGTTTCGAGCTACGAATGGGCTCCCTGCAAATGTTTTTCCTCAATACTGCTCCTGAATTTCTGGTTGTGCCGCTCTGGTATTAAAACTAATTGCACTAATTTATTGAAGGTGTTTACACAAGTTGCCAAAAATGAATATCAACTATGATAATTGTATATCCAAGATAATTTGCAATGCTCCAGCTAGAATGGTGAAGACAGGATTTTAGATCCTCGTCATACATGAAAAACCTACGGAGGTAAGAAGGCTAACACATTAGCTAGCCGACCGCCTAAGAATGACATCTGCAATGCGATACGATAGTTTTAATATGGTTTCAGTAAGGATAGTCAAGATTTCTAGATAGTTCACTGTTAATTATGTACAGTTTGCACATCAGTTTAGAAGTTTTTGTTATCATTACAACTGTTAGGCCCTCTTCTAAGCCAGCAAATTTTTGTAAACCAAAAAATGTGCTCTTAGATATTGTTTGGCAACTCAAACAATCAGCTCCCTCCTCAGATTTTCTATGGGATTAAGGTCTGGAGACTGGCTAGGCCACTCAAAGACCTTAATGTGCTTTTTCTTGAGAATGCTGGGATACCCATCCACAACCCATTTTCAATGCCCTGGCTGAGGGAAGTTCTCACTCAAGAATTGACAGTACGTGGCCCCATTCATCGTCCCTTTGACGCGTTGAAATTCTCATGTCCCCTTAGCAGAAAAACACCCCCAAAGCATAATGTTTCCACCTCGACGGTGAGGGGATGTTGTTCTTGGGGTCATAGGCAGCATTCCTCCTCCACCCGACCCAGGGAGGTGAGTTGTTTATTGGCAAACTTCAGACAGGCCTGTACATGTGCTTTCTTGAGCATGGGGACCTTGCGGCCGCAGTCCTTCATGGCATAGTGTGTTACCTATTGTTTTCTTGGGGACTTTGGTCCCAGCTGCCTTGAGATAATTGACAAGATCCTCCTATGTAGTTCTGGGCAGATTTCTCACCGTTTTCAGTGTGCTCCTAATCTCAGCTTGTGACCTGTATAAAAGACACCTGGATGCCAGAAATCTTGCTGATTGATAGGGGAGCAAATACATATTTCACTGAGTAAAATGCTAATCAATCAATCAATTTATAACTTATTTGAAATGCGTTTTTCGGGATTTATTTGTTATTCTGTCTCTCACTGTTCATTTCTTTGTCAGTGGGCAAAATCAACAGGGGATCAAATGATGTATTCTGCCACTGTATATATAAGCAGTACTGTTTTTTGTTAATAAATACTAATATAAGCGCGTATAGTCCCAACTACAAAAACATCTCATTGCCAAGGTGTCACACAAGACACATCTCATGGTAGGTAAAAGCAAAGAGCTGTCTCAAGACCTTCTCAACCTAATTGTTGCAAAACATAACAATGACATTGGTTACAGGTGCATTTCTAAGCTGAATGTTCCAGTGGGCACTATTGGGGCCATAATACGGAAGTGGAAAGACAATCATTTCACCATAAATTTGCCTCAATCAGGTGCTCCTTGCAAGATTTCTGACAGAGGAGTGAAAAGAATAATTAGAATAGTTGTGCAAGAGCGAAGGACCACTTCAAAATAGAGATATTCAAAAAGACCTGGAATTAGCAGGTACTGTTGTCTCAAAGAAAACAGTAAATAATTGCTGAAAAAAAATCATGTTGAAGCTTGTTTAAAGTTTGCAGCACAACATTTGGAAAAATTTACAGTGGGGAGAACAAGTATTTGATACACTGGCGATTTTGCAGGTTTTCCTAATCACATAAATACTTATGTCATGCAATAAAATGCAAAATTAATTAATTTCAAGATGTATGTGGCGTGATGTTTAAGGCCATGTGGATGAAATGATTTCGAGGATATCAAATAAGAACCAGAGGATGCCATCATGAGCAAGCCAGATAAATTTTAATGTATCCAATGCAGTATATAAAATTTTCAAGCATTTCATCTTTAAGAATTATGCCAAGGTTTAAGTCTGCATCATATCTGACAATACAACACTGCCTAACCCAATGGGTACTTTAACTGAGCTTGAGAGAACAAGAGAGAGAGATGAGAGAACCTGCCAGAATCAGCTTTATTGCCAAGTACATTTACACATACAAGGAATTTTCTTTGGTGCTATGGTGCTTGACAGAAAAACACAGTAAGTAGTATGAGGTAAAAAAAAATAGAAATTACAGTAAATATAAAATGTGCAAACATTGACTTCAGGAAGTCCAGAAAAGTGCATTAATGTAATGCATTATGTAGAATTTAAGTTATGAGTTTAAGTTATGGGGCAGAGAGTGTCAATGTCAGTGGGGGTCGTCTGGCCTTGTTGATGAGGCCAGCTGCCGATGGGAAGAAGCTGTTCCTGTGGCGGGAGGGGTTGGTTCTAATGGACCTTAGCCTCCTGCCAGATGGGAGAACATCTGGCAAACAAACAAACACTTTGTGTCCAGGGTGGGAGGGATCAGCTACAATCTTTCCAGCGCGCCTCAGGGTCCTGGTGGTGTACAGGTCCTCGAGGGATGGCGGATTTCAGCCAATCACCTTCTCTGCAGATATAATGATACGCTGCAGTCTGCTCTTGTCCTTGGCAGTGGCAGCAGCGTACCAGATGGTGATGGAGGAGGTGAGGATGGACTCACACATGGACTGTGTAGAAGTGCACCATCATTGTCTTTGGCAGGTTGAACTTCTTCAGCTGCCACAGGATGTACATCCTCTACTGTGCTTTTTTGGTGATGGAGCTGGTGTTTTGCTCCCACATCTCCACTGTCTTCAAAGCTTAGAGCTCCAAATTGTTCTGTCTGCATCAGTTCACCAGGTGGTTGATCAGCTACCTGTAAGCGGTCGCATCCCCACCAGAGATGAGCCCAATGAGGGTGGTGTAATCCGCAAACCTCAGGAGCTTGACAGTTTGATGACTGGAGGTGCAGCAGTTGGTGCAGTGACTGAGTGATGGAGGTGCAGCAACTTCAATGTCACTTCAATTTGCACCAAAACAGGTGACAGTGATTCACAATTGCTTATGCATCCTAATTGGACAAATAAGCATCCCTGAAGTTTTACTGAATTGTGTTACACTGCAATGATTGTTTTCCCCTAATTTGTTTGAGAATTATACTTCTCTCTAATTTACATTTTCTTGCGTGTCTCAAATTACTTAAGTGACTTGATTTCATTGACCTTTGATACAGAGTTTCAAAACAGCCATTCCAAAAATGACACATCTGTTGTGCCCAGTTGGAACTTAAAGGTGATTTTGTCAGGTCCGATGTCAGGTACATTAAAACAAGCTTTTGATACATGACAATTTGTGGCTGGCAAGATGACATCACACTAACACCACAAAAACATTTATTAAAGAAAGGACAGTGAGAACAATGTTGGGAAGCAATCATTTTTCACAAATAAACATAATTTGAGAGTACACTAGCTGAAATGTAAACACATGCTAGTTATTTAGCACTAATAATGTTAGATGTAAATAACCTAATTAGTTAGATATCTTAGCTAGCTGTAACAGAAGCTGACACCACAGCTGAGTACGTGGATCAGGAACTGCCTTTCTGTTGCTGGTAGGCAAAGGGTAGCTATCATCTGTAGGGACAGTTTATAGAGAATCAGCTCAGACAGTTGTCTTCTTTGATTCTGCAGCTTGTTTGAAGGAGACAGTAGTTTACCTGGCCGAATATCTCTTTTTCTAGTCCTGTGGCATCGACAATATGGCTGTGACTGAGTGACGATATTGCTCACTCTTTGGCGCCATGCAGGCAATATCCAGTGTAGAGCCATGGCCAAAAGTTTTTTTAATGAATTTTCACAAATTTCTTATGGCAATTATCATATACTCCAGAATATCATGAAGGGTGATCAGATGAATTGCAATCAATTGCAAAGTCCCTCTTTGCCATGAAAATTCACTTAATCCCAAAACAAAAATGTCCACTACATTTCAGCCCTGCCTCAAAAAGGCCAGGTGACATCATGTCAGTGATCCTGTCGTTAACAAAGGTGAGAGTGTTGATGAGGACAAGGCTGGAGAAGGTTGGAACTATGCCTTTGCCAACATGATGGAACACCTTGCCATAAGGCAAAAACTAAGTGACTCGGGGAAGACGGCATTGACATTTTAAAACTCCCCAGTCCTTAACTCCCCAGCCCGTCGTTCAACATTTACAATTCCGACTGGAATTACTGGACATCGAAAAACACTGCGCAACAAATGTTTTAGAACGGCATTACATACCACCGGACTCCCCCAGGAGTCTTAAATCCTACATCCGACCGGAAGTGGCCAAAGGCGTTGAAGAGATCGTAAAAAAAGGCGAGGTGAGTGTGGGGGTCTTCGAGCAAGTCTAATACACAACCCACTCCGACCTTCTCTTCCTAGTCTTTTCTTAGCGAACGTTCGGTCCCTGGCAAACAAAATGGACGAAATACGACTAAGAATCATCTCAGAGGAGGATTAAGGACTGCAGCGTCATGATTTTCACGGAAACGTGGCTTATAATAGCACTGCGGATAATGCCATCAGCCTTGAGGACCTCCGGGCTGATAGAATGGCTGTAGACTCAGGTAAGATTGAAGGCAGTGGTCTGTGCATCTACGTGTACCAAAACTAATCTCATCGGGAGTCACTGTTCTACCAATTTGGAATATTTTATGATTAACTGCAAACCTTTTACCCTTGGGAGTTTACGTCCATTGTTGTTACGGCAGCCTACATTGCACCTGATGCTAATGCTAAGCTAGTGATGAAAGAATGGCAGGTTGCCATTAACAAACTTTCACTCACGCTTGAAAACAGTTTTCCCCAAATTCTATCAAAATGTCTCCTGCCCCACAAGAGGAGACAATACACTAGACCAAGTCTACACCAACATTCGTCAAGTTTGTGGACGATACCATGGTGATTGGTCTTCTCAGTGACAATGATGAGTCAACCTACAGAGAGGAGGTCAAGTACCTTGTGGCTTGGTGCGCAGATAACAAGCTGGACTTAACACCAAGAAGACCAAAGAACTGATTGGGGATTACAGGAAGTCTGAAGGCTGCATCCATGCCCCAGTCCTCATTGATGGGACCATGGTGGAACGTGTGGCCAGCTTCAAATACCTGGGTGTCCACATCCCCGAGGACCTCTCCTGGTCCTTCAACACCTCGAGCCTGGTAAAAAAAGGCACCTGTACTTTTTAAGGAAATTAAAGAAGGCCCGCCTATCTACAAACATCCTGGTAAACTTTTACCGCTGCACGGTCGAGAGCATTGTAACTAACTGTGCCCCAGTTTGGTACAACGGGTGCTCTGCGGCCGATCGGAAGTCCCTGCAGCGGGTGGTGATCATTGGTGTCCAGCTCCCCACCATCAAAGACCTCTAGCACAAGTGCTGTCTGTGGAGAGCGTGGACCGCACTCAGGGACCATCAGGGACACCTCACACCCGAGTGTTCGACCCCTGCCTTCTGCCAAGTGGTACCGGTCTCTACATTCCTGCACCAGCCGCTTAAGAACAGTTTCTTCCCAGCTACTGTTGCCCTACTGAACTCTATGTCCCGACGACATATTCTTACCACCTCCACTACCTCCCTTATTCATTATTTGCCATTTGCACAATGTATACTGTTTGTACTTCTTATAGCATATTTACATTTTGATACCTCATTTGACCCTTGCACTAATGCAGTCCGTTTGTACTACAAACTGCACTTTGTACATTGTTATATTGCACATTCCTTAACTATTCCATTTGCACATTGTCACAAAGCACCGCCCGGGTTCTATGGTAAATGATGGCTCAGCCACAAACAGCACATCTTTTCAAAGGTTTTCTTTTTAATCAGGTAAAGCACAGAACAGGTTACAACTAAACACACAAATTCTTCTCTCCTACATCCAGCATACCTCACTCCTCCCAAAGCTCTCTCTCCTGAAACACTTCTTATACACTTAGCTCCACACTTAGCTCCACCCACAATTCACCCAGTGCAGACCACTAATTGAACATTTCACATACACTCAACTAGTACTTCTTGTACCATACCCACATTTCACCACAGGTTTATTACTTTAACCCCTTTACATGGCACAGTGCTTAATATTATTCAACACTAAAAGACATTACAGTTGTACGTGTAATTCGACACAATCAACCTGACATTCACACACCAAGGCACCCAAAAATGAATGAAAATGAACCACTCCAACGGGGTTCCACTGCGACTGCGCAGCAGTGCGAAGAACCCGATATAGCCCCACTTTAGCTTATGCTCGGATTGGCTGGATGCCGTACACAAACGACACGGAAGACTGAGCGCTTCAACACATTCAAACAAACAATGTCGCTAAGTCAATAAATAATTAATTACGTAACTACTGGGTGTTTTGGTGAGTGTTTCCGAAATATAAGAGTATGTATCGCATGTATGCCAATGTGTGTGTAAACAAAGGAAAAGGCACCAGCGTAAAACCGAGTGTGCACCCCCGGAGATTCGTTAGCGATTCTACCTAACCAACGAAAACGTAACCTGCTGCAAGGGAAGTCGTTCACAAGCTAGAACGGCCTGGGACAGAGCCCTCTGTCACACACATCCATACACTGCGCTTCACTTATAGGCCCATACATTGGAGCATCTGTTCACTGAAACAATGCCCTGCACCACATTTTTGCACTGCTCTTTTTTGCACTTCTGGTTGAATGCATACTGCATTTCGTTGTACTGCACTTGTACTGTTCAATGACAATAACGTTGAATCTAAACTAATCTAATCTAATTAAAAACAAGTGGTCAATCCTCACAAGGCAGGTGGACAAACAAAAGACCATTGATTTTGCAAGAATGGGCTGCTATTAGTTATGGGGACCAAAAGTTAATTGACAACATGCCAGGGCAAAATTGCAGAGGTCTTGAAGAAAGATCAATACTGCCAATATTTACTCTTTGCAAGTACTTAATCACGATCCTCCATCAAGACACTTTAGCTGTAGGCCTCTCCAGGTCTCGTCTTTGCCCTCTGCTGGTTCTGTAGCTTTTGTCCCCAATGCCTGCTGCTTGACCTTGTTCTTATGTACCGCCGTGTTTGAAATGTATCCCTCTGCTAGTGAAGCCATAATTGAACCCTTCTTTTCCTCACTCAAAACTTTCCTTTTCAAGTCTTTTGGCATGGTCAATTGTTATTTATTTATTCCAATTCATTTTGAGATACTACTAGCACTGTTTTTGCCATCCAGCTGGTCCTATTGCAAGAGGATAGTGATAACCACAGAATTGGTTTTTATACATTTCATCGTTAATTAAGGATCAGGTGAGCTGTATTTGGATCAGGTGTTCACCTTATCAATACCTCATTCAGTAATTTTCAAGGAACAATCAACAATTTTCCAGTTTCTACATTTAAAATAGTCTTTGTACAATTTTCAATTGAATATAAGGTTTAAATGATTTGCACATATTTGCATTCTGTTTTTACTTCCACTTTTCTGAAAAGGGGTTGTACACATGTCGTTTGTTTATAACCCTGAATATCACCAACGCATAAGAATTATGGGAAATATTTGCAAACCACTTCCTTGAATGACAATAATAAATGACAAATTGCCTACCTGTTGGGCCATAATAACCAAAAGGTAGCTCGATTGAATTCCTGAAGTACAACATACAGTGGAGGGAAAAAATATTTGATCTCCTGCTGATTTTTTACGTTTGCCCACTGACAGAAAATAATATCCGTCTACAATATCAATGGTAGGTTTATTTGAAGTGAGAGGCAGACAAATAAGTTATACATTGAATTGCATTTCACTCAGTAAAATAAGTATTTGGCTCCTTTGCAAAACATGACTTAGTACTTTGTGGCAAAACCCTTATTGGCAGTCACAGAGGTCAGATGTTTCTTGTTGTTGGCCACCAGGTTTGCACATATCTCAAGGGGGATTTTTTATCCCACTCCTTCCTTGTCTCGCTGCTGTTTTTGAACCTTTTGTCTCATCAAGTTTATTAAAATACCTCTTTGGAATTTTACCCTCTGTGCCTGTCCTGCATCCTGACAAATTGTGACAGAATGACCAACCCAAACTCCTGGACAGAGCGAAGATGGATGGTAGAGGACTCGATGGCTGTTAAGATACCAAGTCAGAATAGGAGGACCCCTATCGTCACTGACAACATGGCCAGTCCTGTGGCCACCCCTGGACACATCCTATCAACAACCACAGGTACAACGTGGCACTGCCAACGTGTCGCTGCCAGTCTGATGGACTGGAGGGGTAGTCGTCTCACCATATGATTTCATGGCCCTGCTTTGGCTCCACGTCCCTGCTCCTCGGCCGGATCCCGACTCCACCGCCGGAGTGGCTAGAGGAGGGGCTCCTGGAGCCACTTCTAGGCCCGAACATTCGCCGGTTCCTAGCTACTGTTTCTGCGCCAGTTCCCCTGGCTCCTGGTCCCCCACCGGCTCCTCTTGACTCTGGATTGCCCGCCTGCTGCCAGCTCATTGTCCCGCTTCCTGTCCTGAGGCAGAGCCTTTGTGCCCTGGTCCCCTACCCCCCATCCTTTTTCTTGTCTTTGGCATAGTGGGTGAAGGGTGGGGTACTGTCATGGTTTTTCATGGCCTAAGCCATGCCTTTTGTTAATGTCATTGTATGCTTGCTCCGTTGATGTTCTTGGAAGTTTGTTTCTTCTTTCTTGTTTCTTGCTGCTGTTTTAGAAACTTTCGTGTCACCAAGTCCGTTTATTAAAATACTTTTGGGGAATTTACCTCTGAGCCTGTGTCCTGCATCCTGGCAAACTGTGACAGCTATCAAATTATGAAGTGCTTCTGGTGGAATACCTATTCCAGACATTGGCAGTGGGTGGGTCAAGATTAGTAGGAATCAAATGCAGTTTTTTTACCAACTTGCACACTTGAATGTATGTTTGGTCATACATTCTGATTATATTGTTTAACCCTTGTGCATCTTGGGTTATGGCAATATCTTGACATTTAGTCCTCTGAAGCGGTCATCTTTTATAGTAGAATGGTATCCTTTATATAATGAATTCTTAATACCCTCAGCTACAAGAAACATGTATAGAAAACACCTTTTGTGATACACTGACTATTTTATGATGTGAAATTGTTTTAATGTTTGTGGATGAATCTGAATCTGGATAAATAGTACAATGTAATAGGTTGTATGGTGGTATAGGTGGTAGGTATGTTATACACTGTGTTTAGATACCTCCACATACAATATAAATAGAAAATGTACAATATACTGACAAAATATAATATGATAAAATTAACATGTAATATTGGGTATGGGTACTGTACGTTTTTGTTCTCAAAAGCTAATACATAACTCAAAACGCTCAAAGTGGTCCCTTCATCTGTTCAATCATGAAGTACTTACACAAAGCCATCACTAGATGGCAATCCTACCTTATTGTTTTGAAAGAAAAAGTATATATTGGTTAGGTGACATTTATTTGTATTTTTATTACGTATTACGTAATATTACATCAGATTTGGTGGTTTTACCCCAGTATCTGACCGATATATGGATTTAATTGTTTACTTAACTTTTTTTGGAAAAGTGGCACGGTTTTGGGTTTTTCAGAATTTTTTTATTTTTGGGGGTTTCAGGTTGACTGAAATACACACAACTTTGCAGCAAAATGTCCTCTTTTAAGTGATATATTTTTTAACTAACTCTTACCCTACCTGTTACCCTTCAAGGTCCATTGACGCTCTCAACAGTTGTTGGAGTTTTTGGTAACCCTTTCTCATTCTAAACTCAATAAATCATCATTATTTTGTTTAATGCTCACATTTCCTCATTCTGAGACTCTTGTACGTGTCAGAGGGGTCTCAGCTGCTTAACTAGTTGAGCTGTATCCAAGTTACTGTATAACTTAAACCTGGGGTCTCCAAACTTTTTTGTCATGAGAGTTACTAATATAAAAATAACATTCCATCCTTAGTGTTTATACTTTGAAAGTGCATTCTAATAATGTCCTTTTCTCCATCCCTTTGCTATATTCCTCGTCCAACTCCTGTTTTCTACTTCTCTATATTCCTCTCACCCTGCTTTGATATGAACATCAAAATATGCTTTGATGGTTTAGTCACTTATTGCTGGTTAACACGCAAACAATGTAATTCAACTCCAATCAAGTCTTACCAATAACTTTTATAATGAATTTGTAGATCTATTTCCAACTGATTTCAATTATCTGTGGAAGGTTTTTTGTTTTTGAGGTGCTAGGAAAAATTAGGGTTTGAGTGCAAGTGACTACATCGTCAAATATTTTAGCAAACAAACATACTGACCTGAGAATCCTCTATGCTGGTGGTACACAGTGCCATCTGTCTCCCTTCAATGTATTTAGCTTGGTGGCTATTGTCTGACACAGGAGCATATGCAGACGGTACCCGAGGTGTTTAGCCTCCATCCATTTAATTATCTTTCAGTCACAAAATCTATTTAGTCAAAGGTGGTTTTGCCGTCCAAGCTCCTGTTTCGGAGTCACATCACACTGTCCTGTCTTATCAATGAACAAATACATAACATAACATAATACATCCATTAATCAACATGAAAAATAATATAGTCTTGAAGAAACAAAGGCATTATGTGATGCTCATCATATAATCGTTTTCGAAATGGCCAAAGTGAGAGATGTGAAAACAGGTTACACAACATCAAAAAAGACCAATACCACACGCTATGAGAAATATAATATGACATGTCATGCAAATACCAGCTTAATCTCAAATGCTGTCTAAGTCAGAGTGTTTTCATCAAGAGACAGAGGGAACAACATATATGCATCCCAAATAACTGCGTGTTTCCTATGTGGTGCACTTCTTTCAACTGGCATATGTCAGAAGTAGTGCTGGAGAATAGGGTAACATTTGCTACCCAGCCATCATGCTGGCAGGTTTTGTTTTGAGAGCTTGGTGGGGTGGGTGGGGCCAGAAACCATTCATTCCGAATGAGACCTCACATGTCAAGCCCCATCGTCTGAGCTGAAGGTCAAGGGGGCCCCTCCCATTGCAGTAAGAACACTGTGGACCGGGGGGGCTACAGAGGTCAATCTGCTAGAAAAACCAAAGGGGGGAGGGTATGGACTGGGGGGAAGAGAGTCTCATGAGAATGCCCCAGGAATTAAGATTCAAAGGTGTAGGAGTAACTATGGTGACTGGAAAGAACACAGACTCGGAATAACCAGGGATTTCGAGACAAACGAGCACTCTACCTCTCTAAAGATTAATTCTCTGTCTTTCTCCATTTACCTCACATACACTCACACCCACACACAGCAAGTTAGGTAATATTCTCAGAAATGTCTACTACTTTTATATAACACCTTGTTTACAGAAACAGACATTGTAGAAGGGGGTCAAAACATGTATTGTTGCTTATACTCACCGGCAAGATCAAGTAGGATAGTCTAATATTATACCTTTGAAAATTAGTAAGCAAGATCAAGTAGGATAGTCTAATATTATACGTTTGAAAATTAGTAAAAATACATTGATAAGACACATGGAGGGATGGCAGGTTATGGAGGTCAGGAGCGAGTGGAGGAGGAGATTACCAGACCAACATAACAAATCCTAGCAGCAAACTGGAGAAACATAAATCTTATTTAGGTCAGAATCCCAGAGAGATGACAGAACAGCATTCTAATGCCATTGCTTTTAAAGGGATACGTGTCTGGCTGCCTTTTGGTAGTGATTTTTTTTTTTTTTGAAGGTACAGACGTCATCAGGGAAATAATAATAATATAAATAATAATAATATCTGTCTGTGAAAGCAGTTGTCCCTCAAATCTTCTATGCCTACAGTTTGCACATGTGTACCATAATCTAGTGAGGCAAAGAAAATACATGGTATTCCGTGTACTGTGAAAGATATTTACATTAGCTAGATATGCTATTTGTTATATAATAAAATATGTTACAAAAATTGCTTTGATCTTGTAAAGTAAAAGCACCCCAGAAAAAGTGATGCTAGCATTTCTTTTGTCTTTCTCGTGGCCTTGGGTGGGGGTAGCATAATTGTTTGGGGGATGTGAAAAGCAGCTTATCGATCAACCTTTTTTTCTCTTCCTGTAGATAAGATACTATGATCTCCACTCTATATCCCCACATCTAAATCTGTCAGGATGAGTACATGGAAGGGGCCAGAAGCTGGGCATCAAGGGTCAAGGATTTAACCTTGACCAACCAAACTAGTGATTATTCACCGGGTATTTATGCAGCCTCACTTACACTTATGAACTCACACTGGGTTACAAACTCTAGTTTCATAAGACAGCAATTGAGAGAAATGCAAAGACACCAAGAACAATACACAATATCTGATTTTCTCTGCCACGGCTAATTTTGGCATATTAATAATATTAATACAAGTCATATTTAAAAAAATGTATATCTATTTTTAGTACACTGTTTTTATAAGATTACATAAAATTCACTTTTATAACTGATGATGAATGCATGCATCCAATTTACGCAAAGTATTTCATAGTAAACAGCATGTTCATACAGCCTAAAACATTTTCAGAGAATTTTCTAGAAACAAACATTTGTTAACAGGTGTGAACATATTCTAGGTGGAAACCAAAATTAAAACTTGAACATAACCAGAGCTGCCAAAATTTATTTCAACCTAATTTCAATCAGTACAAAAATAAAGACTGAAAATCTTAAACTATCTTAATAAAATCTAAAGTTATCATATCAACACTTAAAAAAACCTCAAGCTAGATTGTCGGGAAACTTTGGAAATGTAAAAATACTGATGGAACATCTTCAGTGCAGCCCTACGGACCTTGGTGAAGACTGACTGGTTCCTTAGCCAAAATTAAGGAATTAACTTGCACAAATAGCTACAAAGTTTTTTTATAAATATGGCTGCTACCATCAAACGTTACATTCGGTTCTACTTTCCGCAACTCAATAATAATCAAAATGTACACATTTTGAAGGGTCAACTACAAGCAAGAGCCATGTCATCAGTATTCTGAAGCTTATTTCTCTGTTACAAAGTGTAAAAACAAAATATTTTCAAAATCAGATCCAGTAATTTGCCAGTCACTGGCACTCTTTCCATTACATTTCATCTTTCAAGGACCAACAGTTCACATTTAAGTGCGCTTGATGGGTTGAGTGTTGGAAATGGAAATGAACCACTTTCCTCACTAGAAACAAATGTTTCCTCACATTACACCAGCTGTTTTCAGTCGAGCTGTAGGAGATTACCATGTCTGTAAGGAGCGAGGTATTTTTTTTCTATCCAATTTCATTCTTGGGGTCTCATTTGGGACTGCCAAATCTTTCATTTTCATGTGGTCTGTTTGATTCAAGAAATGAAGAGTTCTCACTGCAGGCTTGGTTTTAAGCTCTTCACAGTTTCCTATAGGTATACTTTCCAGGCCATGGGAGCACTAATTCTGTGTAATTTGGCAAAGAGCCACTTAGCTGTCGTCTTAGAGTAGCAGAAACAGCCAGACTCTGTCCAGCACCTAAAAGGACCATTTGTTTGTTACCTTTGAGCACAACTCCCATAAATATTAGCCACTTAGATTCTCATAGATTCTCTTTGAGTCTTTTACACCTCACATTAAAAACACTGTTCAGTTCCAGTTCTCCGGATCCTGGTGTGCAGTTTCCATTCCAATAAGAAGCACTGCCTCCTCTCTTATACAGAAAAGAAGTCAGTAGCAAAAAGCAGGAGAAGGCTCACACCATAGGTTTTTCTTTTTTTCAAAGGTATGCTGTTTGTTTAACCTGGTGGAGTTTTAGTGGTGAAATCCCTTTACATCTGAGTTGACAACAACCTTTTTAGACATTGACCCAGCAACCAACAGGACAGTTCTTTGGAAAGATTTTTAACGCTATCAGGAATCATTATTAATAGATTGTTGCCAAAGACATTATGGTGTTATGCAAGATAGTTTGTAAAGATTAACTAGTTAACAAGGTATAGAGATCTCTTAATATGTTAAACAGAATAACAACTTCCTCAATATTAATAAAAAAGGTTTAAATGGCATAGCCTATATGTGTCAGATCCAATGATTCAAGGATTTGGCAGGTTGTAAATCCTTGCTCTCAATCGCTAATCAGGATTAAGTGCTAATTTCTCTCACATCTCACTGCAAACCAAGCGCCTTTATGTGTCGAACCTTTGCACGGATGAGTCAGACCAATATTGTTTTTTTCTGACTATCCACGTTAATGGGACTATAGTAGTGTCACGAGGTAGCCAGGAGACGGGACACATATGCATAGTCTTTGTAGTATCCATATTTATTTAAAGGTTTTAAATGGAAACTTACTTGGATATTGAAAACAACCCCCAAAAAAAACAAGACTGGTTTAACTGGCCGGAACAGAGGCATATAGCACAAACAATAATCCACAATGAGTGGGCAAAAACATGGACCTGAAGTAGGCTCCCCATTTGGAGACAACAGACAACAGCTGTCTCTAACTGGGGAGCCCAAACATCACCATAGAGATGCCTAGAGGCACCTCTATGTGGCATGCCCTGGCTGTGAGCCCCGGGCACACAGCCAGGACGTGACAAGTAGAAAGGGTTGGCTATTGTTCTTTTGCGACCAAACCACCTTGATATTGACATAGCCAAGAATTCGCGAAAGCACTTCCTTTCAATAATAATCTTGGCATGTCTCGTAGTTTGTGAACAAGTAAGACAGGCAACTGCTTGGGGCCCCAGGCCGTTAGAGGGCTTCTGACTAACTTTACTCCATAGCAATGTCTCAAAATGTGGCAATTGCATTGAACACCACCCCCTCCCATTTTAACCAATAATAACGATTTGCAGTGGAAAATCTCCCTACAAGGGCCCCACAGGGTATCTGCAGGTGTCATGCCCTGGCTGCGGGCCCCTGGCCGTTTCAGAGCATGACCCATGGAGAGGCCTCTAGCCTTCTCCATGCCGCTGTGGGCTACCCAGTCAGAGCAGCTGCATTCAGTTGACTCTGATTGGGGAGCCTACTTAGGTTAGGGTTTTCACCACACACGGTGTGGTTTATTGTTTGTGCATCACAGCTTCACGGTTTGTCCTTTGTTTAATTCCAATATCCAGTGAATACTCTACACGTTATTTGTACATCGTTTTATGTTTGTTTCATACCTTGAATTTTACGTTTACAGTTCGTGTCGTGTTATCTGTTTAAAGGATTAAATCCACTTTTCTTTAAAATGTCTGCGTTTGGTTCTGCACCCCACTACAACCGTGACAGAATAAACCACCATCAAGAACCAGCAGCATTCGACGAGCAGCGTCGGTGGAGAGAGAAGTACACCTGGTTGGGGGACTGGGGATCCGACTCTCTCTCCTCCGACGATTCAGGGGCGGAATATGAGGATTGGGATTTTCCTGATGATGATCCAGGCTGGGTTGGGGCCTGGTAAACAGGCAGCCCGTAGGAAAGCGCCTGCTCGTCGCACCACCGGTGCTAAGGGTCCTGGGAAGCGCACAGCTGTCGCTCCAGGGCCCTCTAGGAATACCACCGGTGCCAGAGCACCTGCCCCACAATCGTGCACCTGCTCCACATCCGGCCCTTGTCCCAGCACATGCTCCACGACCGCCCCACGTCCCAGCACCTGCTTCACGTCAGACCCTCGTCTCGGCACCTGCTCCACGACCGGTCCACGTCACAGCACCTGCTCCACGTCCGGCCCTTGTCCCAGGACATGCTCCACGACCGCCCCACGTCCCAGCACCTGCTTCACGTCAGACCCTCGTCTCGGCACCTGCTCCACAACCGGTCCACATCACAGCACCTGCTCCACGTCCGGCCCTCGTCCCAGCACAAGCTCCAAGACCGGCCCACGTTCCAGCACCTGCCCCACGTCAGACCGTGGTCGTTCCGGCTCCAGCCCAGAGACACGTTCCGGTTCCGGCTTCAGCCACACGGGTCAGCTTCCCGTGTCCTGCCACCAGGGTCAGCTTCCCGTGTCCTGCCCCCAGGGTCAGCTTCCCGTGTCCTGCCCCCAGGGTCAGCTTCCCGTGTCCTGCCCCCAGGGCCAGCTTCCCGTGTCCTGCCCCCAGGGCCAGCTTCCCGCTCCCTGCCCCGAGGGCCAGCTTCCCGCTCCCTGCCCCGAGGGCCAGCTTCCCGCTCCCTGCCCCGAGGGCCAGCGTCCCGCACCCTGCCCCGAGGGCCAGCGTCCCGCACCCTGCCCCGAGGGTCAGTGTCCCGCTCCCTGCCCTCATTGATTATAATGCACTTACTAGTGCACCTAGCTCTTTTAAAATGTATGCACTTGAAGTAGCTCTAGATGTGTGTATTTTACACCTAGGCCTTCAGTGCTACACCTCCTTTGAATAAATTCACACTAGGGCTATAGACAATAGTCATTCAACGTAACCACCCTGTAGCTGTAGCAGAATATGTGTTGTTTTAACAGGTATTGTGCAATTATAATTTTAAATAACCTGTAGCAAAAATTATTCTTGCTTTTTTAATTTCTTGGGCAATAATAATAATACCTGTGATTTCTGTTGAATAGTTAACATACGGTGGTCATGTGATCAAGTGTACTAATCAAAGAACTCTCTCAAACTTTCTGATGCTGAACGTGGAGTAAGGTTATGAAGAGAATAAGAGTGAGACCAAAGGATTAACCACTCCTGAATTTCTGGTCAGAAGGCGTACACGGTATGCGATTGTTGCTATTTATTTCTATGTTGAAGTTATTCATTGTTTCATGAGCTAATGGGTGTTGATATTGCGGAAGGATATTGAGCTTTGCTATAAAAGATAGGTATCATGGCCAGCGGAATCTGCAATTAGTTTAGTTTAAAATAGACACATTTCGTTCTGATAATATGTTGAATTTCTAAATGTAATCTGTATTTTATTTCAGATTTTCGCGGTGTGTGCTGTTAAAAGTAGAAAGCAATAAATACTTGTCAAACATCAGTATTGTCATGTCCTGGCTGGGGGCCCCTGGCCATATCTGTGCCTCGGGGCTCGCAGTCAGGGCATGACACATGGAGGTGCCTCTAGGCACCTCTATGCCAGTGTTGAGGCGTGGAGGTGCCTCTAGACACCTCTATGCCACTGTTGTGGGCTCCTCTGTCAGAGACAGCTGTTGCCAGTTGCCTCTGATTAAGGAGCCTACTTAAGTTAGGTTTTTAGCCACACCCGGTGTGGTTTATTATTTGTGTTCATGCCAACATTCACGATCCTGTTTTGTTTGTTCCTTTGTCCTGTGAATACGCTACATGTTTTCAGTAAGTTTTCACAGTGTGTTTTATGTTTTGTTAGTTAGTTGTTTTGCTGTTTAATCCAGCACCTTTAATTTTGTGTCTAGTTTGTGTTTTGTCTTGTGTAAAATAAATTCATATTTTCTTTAATTATGTCCGCATTTGGTTCCGCCACACACCTTGACCGTGATAAGTATGAAGCGTTGTCCATCTGTACGAGAAGAATACCTTTGGGAGCAGTTAGACACCCCATATTCAAAGTGACAGCAACCTTTATCAAGTGGAATAAAGTGAGTTAACACAGGTAACAAGGCTCAACACCTTTGAGTGTTAAAATGTCTTAAAAAGTATTTAAGTTCTGTTAACATTGTAAAAAGGTGATGCAAAAAAAATTATTTTGAACAGATTTTAGCTATGGTCACGTGGAAAGGAACCACAAATTAATTCAGAATATTTGATGGCAACTAGACACTCCTGACGTTTGGAAACCATTGTTCTAAAGGTAGATAGCTAGCTAATACCAAACTAGGTAATTTAGCTGCATACATTTTATAGATTTTCTAACCCATAGGTTGCGTAGGAAGTTGTATCATGGGAAGTGCACATTAAATCAGAAGTGGTTGGACAAAAGCAACTTCAAGATGTACAGTAGAGGAAAACATTATTTGATTGCCTGCTGATTTTGTACGTTTGCCCAATGACAATAAATCAGTCTATTATTTTAATGGTAGATTTGGAAGATTGGCACAGCCTATGTTTTCCTGGTTTCAAGGGGTAATTTGCTCCACCATTGAGGTGTCAAGACAGAGAAGAGTTTTGCTTTATCTGAGCAGAAGAAGCTCAGCATTAAATGTTGAAGAATCAACTGCTTAGAAAAATATGCAGCCTGGTTGAACATTATATACATTATATTTGCAGTTGCAGTCAAAAGTTTACATACACTTGTAAGAACATGTATGTCATGGCAGTATGAGTTTCCAATGAATACTACAACTCTTATTCTTCTGTGATGGAATCATTGGAGCACATACTACTTTGTCACAAAAAAACTTAATGAAATGTGGGTCTTTTATGACTTTATTATGGGTCTTCTGAAAATGTGACCAAATCTACTGGGTCAAAAATATACATACAGCAACTTCAACGATCAATTGTGGTGATGTGGAAAGTTGTATCAATCAAATTTGCTTTGCGATATGACCTCTAACTTCTCATGAGTGATTATGATTGACTACAGCTGGTGGCTTCTTTGAACTCATTTAAATAGGGCTTGTTTGATTCACTCATTAGATGAAATGATGAACAAGACTAAGAACTCATCTTAGAAGCAGATCATTGCGTTGAACAAGTCAGGAAAGTCACTTGGAGCCATTTCAAAGCAGCTACAGGTCCAAAGATCCACTGTGCAAACAATTGTCTGTAAGTATGAAGTGTATGGCACAGTTGTCACTGCCACGATCAGTAATACCACGCAAGCTATCAAATGCTGCTGAGAGAAAATTGGTCAGGATGGTCAGGAGTTGACCAAGAACCATCAAAAAGCAGGTGTCAGTGTCCACAATAAAGCATGTTTTACATTGCCATGGGCTGAGAGGCTGCCATGCAAGAAGGAAGCCCTTGCTCCAGACGCGGCACCTTAAGGCTCGACTGAAGTTGGCTGCTGATCACATGGACAAAAAAAGGCCTTCTGGAGGAAAGTACTAATAATCAAGTTATTTGGCCACAATGACCAGAAATATTTAGGGAGGAGAGAAGGTGAGGCCTTTAACCCCAACAACAACATACCTACGGTCAAGCATGGTGGTGGTAGTGTTATCCTCTGGGGCAGTTTTGCTGCCAGTTGAACTGGTGCATTACAGAAAGTGAATGGAATCATGAAGAAGGATTACCTTCAAATTCTTCAGGAAAACCTAAAATCATCAGCCAGAAGGTTGGGACTTAGACGAAGTTGGGTTTTTCAACAGGACAATGACCCCAAACACACATCAAATGTGTTAACGCCTAAATCAGGCTATAAATAAGGTTTTATAATGGCTTTCCCAAAGTCCTGACTTGAACCCCATCGAGAACATGTGGACATTGATGAAGAAACAAGTCCATGTCAGAAAGCCAACAAATGTTGCTGAACTGCACCAAATCTGTCAGGAATGGTCAAAGATTCCACCAGAAGCTTGTGGATGGTAACCAAAAGTGCCTTACTGAGGTGAAAATGGCCAAGGGACATTTAACTAAATATTAGCATTGCTGTATGTATATTTTTGACCCAGTAGATTTGGTCATATTTTCAGAAGACCCATAATAATGTTATAAAGAAAAACTAATAATAATAATAATGTTTTTTGTGAAGTATGTGCTCCAATGATTCCATCACAGAAAGTTGTAGTAATTATTGCAAACTCATACTGCCATACTACGCTCAGATGCTCCAATGTACAAGCCTATAAATGAAACGCAGTGTATGGATGTGCAAATGGCATAGTTGTAATGTGCCGTATAACAAAGTACAAAGTGTAAATGTGCAGTGGGCAGTACAAATGGAATGCATTAGTGCAAGCGTCAAATGTGGCGTCAATGTGTAAATATGCCATTGGAGGTACAAACAGTATTCATTGTGCAAATGGCAAAAAATGTATAAGGTAGCATGTGTAGAGCAGGATGTAGTAGGACACATATTTCAGTAGGGTTACAGTAGCTGGAAATAAACAGTTTCTAAGCCTGCTGGTGCAGGAATCAGGAGACCTGTACCGCTTGCCCGAAGGCAGGGGGGAAAACAGTTTGTGACTCAGAGCTGTGTACAGAGAGGCAGTCATGGGTAAAGTAAGAGTACAAGAGTGGGCTAAGCACACAGCCGTGTTGGACACCAGTGTTCAGGGTCAGGGTGGAGGAGGTGAGGTTGTCTAACCTGACTGAGGTATGTTGGTAAGAAAGTCCAGAGTCCAGTTGCAAAGAGAGGGGCTGAAGTCAATGAACAGCATCCTCACATATGTGTTGATTTTGTCTAGGCAGAGTGAAGAGTAGTAGAGATGGCGTCCTCAGTAGACCTATTAGGGCGATAGGCAAACTGGTGTGGGTGCAGCGCTCCGGCACTGGCACAATGGTTGTGGTCTTAAAGCATGTGGGGACAACCGCTTGTCCCCAACATCTTGAACCGTGACAGGTTGAAGATGTCCATAAAGACCCCAGCCAGCTGCCCAGCACTTGATCTAAGCACACACCCGGGAACACCAATTGGACCAGCTGCCATGCGTGCGTTCACCCTGCTAAGTGCAGAATCCACCTTCGCGATGGACAGAATGAGGGGGATGACTTCTGGGTTGAGCTTCAATTTTGTGGCTGGGTCTTTGTTGTCCCTGTCGAAGCGGGCGTAAAAGGTGTTCAGCTCATTCGTGAATGAGACATCAGTGGCTGAGGGGGTAGAGGGTTGAGGTTGATAATCAGTGATGGCTTGAATACCCTGTCACACGCATCGAGGGTCAGAGTTGTTGTGGAAATGCTCCTCAGTCCTCAGTTGGTGGACGTTTGACCATCTTGATGCCCCTTTTCAGGTTGGCCATGGATGAGTTGTAGGCCACCATATCTCCGGATCTGAAAGGAGCATTGCGTGCCGTCAGCAGCAGTCAATCCTTTTTGTTCATCCAAGGCTGGATGTTGGATGGATGGTGACATTGTTGATGCAGATGTTGATGTATTCCAGGACAGAGGATGCATATGGATCAATGTCAATATGGGAGTCAGTGGTAGCCTGAGTGGCAAACAGACTCCAGTCTGTGTGTTGAAACTGGTGCTGTAGAGATGAGTCCGACCCCTCCGGCCACACTTTGACTGTCCTCACTGTAGGTTTCACATGCTGGATGATGGGTAAATACTTAGGGAGTATGAGAAAGCACGAGAAAGGTGATCAGACTGACCCTGGTGGGGGAGGGGGGTGGCTTTGTAAGCCTCCGGAATGTTGGTGTACATGTGGTCTAGTGTAGTGTCTCTTCTTGTGGGGCAGGAGACATTTTGATGGAATTTGGGAAAAACTGTGTTCAAGCTGGAGTGGTTGAAAAACCCAGCAGCAATTATAGCGGCATCGGGATGTGACTTTTGTTGTTTGTTCATGGCAGCCTGCAGCGCTTTCATCGCTAGCTTAGCATTAGCATCAGGTGGAATGTAGGCTGCAGTAACAGCAATGGACGTAAAAGGGTCTGCAGGTAAAAGTGTCTGCAGTTAAACATAAGTTATTCCAAATTGGTAGAACAGTGACTCCCAATGAAGTTAGTATTATTACACCACATTTTGTTCACACAGATGCACAGACAACCCCCTAAAGGCCTATCGACGCAAAATTGCGTAGAAAAGCACATCAGTTACATTTCTATTCATGTCTTCAGACTGGTTAATGACATGTTGTAGGGGGACAGTCTGCCGCAAATAATGACATGTCATTCATGTATTTCTGTATAGTAGAAGCCTTCCAAATCTTGTCCACTATCATAAAAAAAGTTAAATTTATATTAATATCCCCGGACTGGTTAAAGGTAGAAGCCTACGGTTTTGTTGTTGTTGTAGGGGACAGTCTGCTGCATGTAGAAACCTTCCCAATCTTGAACACAAAAACACTGTATTTCATGATTTTATCAAAAACCAAAAAAAAAATTCAGAGGTTAATCAAATCTGACCAGAATCCCATCTGATCTTGGATGTTTGTATAAAGTGTTCCATCACACTGATGCATCAACCCCAAATTGAACAGATAAGAAGAAAGTTGGTTAAAAACAACACTACCAGACATAAGTTGGTTTCTTGAGGAGTGGGGTGACGTGAGTTGCCTTGAAGTCAAAGGGAACACAACCAGTGGATGGGGAGGAGTTCATGAAGGTAAGGTGAAAGGTCTACAGAGATGGTTCGGAGAAGTGAGGATGGAATGGGGTCAAGAGGACAGGTTGCCAGAGGCCCAGACATCACTTGACACAGGAATGTGTCAGTAGAGAGGGTAGAGGAATAGGCCAAGGAATACGAAAGTTAACTGACAGTGGGGTCAGAAGCCTGAACAGGTTGAATGAAAGCGAAGGGAAACCAACCATTTTCAAATGGTTGGCAAGATTGTCTACCAATACGGATGAAGGAGGTGGAGGATTGGGAGTATTTGGAAGAGAGGATAAGGTGTCAAAGATTTTAGAATGATGTAAATTGTGGAAACGGAGGATGAGAAGGTAGAGAAAAGCAAATGAAAGGATGACAGGTCCTCTGGAAGTTTTGTTTTCTTACACTTTCGCTCGACAGCCCGCAGCCCTGTTCTGCTAGCTATAAGTGAGTCAGTCAGCAATTGAGTGGGAAGGTTCTGCAAATTGTCAGCCTCTGACATCTGCATCTCGTAAACAATTAGGGTATATGCATATAAGCAGCCTTCTAAATAAGACTAGAATAATCATGGCTGATAGTAAGACATGCAAAAGTAAAAGAAAACCAAACTGGAGACCGGAACAGTTTAAATTGGTTTATTCAAAACACAATTTTTTTTAGGTTTGCAGGGTAAACCTAGAAATTCCAATTCCAATTTACTCAAGCAACTCTATGAAATCAAATACTGTTGAAACTGCTTTTAATGTGATCACATGGTGTTTCATACAGAGAGAACAGCTCCAAGATGAAAGACACATTTACGTCACAAACAGACAACTTTATAACATTGCACAGGTAGACCCCTCCCTTCACCTGTAAAAGCCAATCAGAGGTATTGTCTGTAAAACTCACCAGAGAACAAACTCTCCTTACATTCTCTCAAGCCACGTAATCAGTACAAAATTGATGATGTAATAGATACAAAATGGATGACCTAACCAATGTTTACAAACATATATAGGCATATTAAACCCATGCAAATAACTAATTATGCATTTATCAATAAGGCCTATAGATTGGAACAATACAAATTATCGTCTACATTCCCTCCTTATGAGTCTCATCACACAATGTAGAAAATAAAACATACATACATAACATCCTATTTAACCCCACAGCAAAAATAACCACTATTTTGCTAAGAAATGGAAAAAGGCAGAGGGGCACTAATCCTATGGAAAACAGTCATGAGAAAAACCTAATGAAAGAAAGGATTACAAAATCAACTAAACTAAACTTGCATACTAAGTCTATACCCAGATCACATAACCCAGAGGAAAAGCAAAACATGTTAAAATACAAATTAAGTCATCTCACTGAGTCAGGGTAAAAAAAGTTCATGACAGCTGATGAAAGAAGCTCCAAGGCCAGTATCCGCTGATCCTAGAAGTGCCAGCTCCCTCCGGTGGATGTCAACCTCACCAGAAACTTCTGAAAAGAAATCAAACAAATAGATTTGATATCAGACTTGCAATTTCACCAACCCTTTGGAGCAAAGTTAGGATTTCTTCAATAACATAACATACCTCGTCTTCAATACATATGGCTCAACAGGACTCTTGTCAACATTCTTCGTCACTCACATAGACATCTAATTTGTAATCACCAATATCCACAAAGTCATCTTGGTAAGGGCAATCGGTTGATAATAGAGGCATGGTTACTCCTTATCCATCTGGCATCATTACACCAACCAATTTCCCTGGATGGACCAATGTGCTCCAGTGCCATGATGATATTGGTCATATTATCAGTGGAATCAGGTATCAGTGTGTAACAGGGTTCTCCTGGCAAATTTAATGTAACAAATAACCCTCCTTGTTTCACCAGAATATAGTCATGGGCAATTTCATGTTTTAACAGAGTTTGTATTTGTATTCGTATTTGACAAAAGCTGAAATCCTTTAATGGTTTCGTTTCGTTAAATTCCAATGTCTTGCTTTTCCTATTTGAAATGTCAAACGTGACAGTATGCATGCAACAGCTAGTAACTCCTATCTGTACATCTAAATGCATCCCATACTTAGTGCTCTCAGCTTTTCCCAAAAACACTCGGTCTACACCTAGTGTTCCGTTCGAACAGAAACAATAGGATGCTTGTACTGGTGTAACGTCGATTGCATCTGGTTCTGTTCTGCCTGTCTTTGGTAAATCAGATAAGCTCACATATGTCAAACTAGTTAACCAACAGCATTCCAATATGGTGTTCTGAATAAAAGTCTATCAATTTAGTTACAGTATCAATTTTGTCTTAATCATAAAGAGGTTTTAAACTTACAATAGTCAATGTTGTCAGTAATATCAGTCCCATTGTTAATAACAAGAGCCCTTCGCATCTCATACTTCTCTATTGTCTTCCGGTTCTTCCTCTCCATTTGCCATTGCTTCCTTCAGGTCCGGTACCCTGTTGCAATGGTTCCGGTGGATCCAACCTTGTCGGCCCTCCACTTTGACTGCTTGTAGACCTTTACCAGTACCTGATCACCTGGTTTTACGATGTCCTGGTCCTTTGGTGGTGGACCCTGAGATTGTCGTAGCTGTGAATACGCACACATCTCAAAGCAGAGGTTAGTTCTTTCAAATACTTACTCAAACCCTGATTTACAGAGGATCTCATGTTCATTAGGGCTAATGGTAAGCATTCAACCCAATTCATTCATATCTTGTTGCGTACTTTGGCTAACGTGCTCTTTAGCGTTCTTTTTGCTCTTACAACAATGCCTGCACTTTGAGGATGGTAAACACATGAGAATTGTTTACCATCCTCAAAGTGCGGGCATTGTTGAAAGCCTGCACTTTGAGGATGGTAAACACATGAGAATTGTTGTTTGATGCCTAAACCTTTGCACATCTCTTTGATCAATTCTGCTTTGACATGAGTGCCATTGTCAGATGAAATGTTGGTGCAAACACGGGAAAGTGGAAATATTTCATTAGCCAGATATTTTGCAACGGATCTGGCATCACAGTTGGCAGTGGGAAACGCTTCCACTCACCGTGAAAATCTATCAATTACGACCAAACAGTATCGCTTGTTCGCGTGCCGTTCTATCATATCAATGTAATCAATAACCAAATGGGTAAACGGGCCGATGGGAGGTGGCATGGTCCCAGGGACTGTTCGAATACCCTTTTTGATGTTATGCTCTTGGCATGTCTGGCATAAATTACATTTTGGCAATGTTCTCCATAATTTGGAACAAACCAATCAGTCAATTTCTTTTCCATCTCCCCCCTTGGAGAGGGGCAACCACTTTTCCAGAGCTCGCTTGGCACCACAGTCAGGGTCTTGCATGCATCCCCTGGACACCCAGAACAGGTGTTCTGAGACTGCTGCTTTTTGCATAGTCAGTAAGTCTTCCAGAGAGCAATCACCGTAATCTACTAAGGGGGAGCTGATGAGACTCAACCGGGGTCAAATTTTCAGCTGCCTGTTTAGCAGCAGTTGGCTGCATGATTTTCTTGCAATACAATACCCAGTCCAGTATGTGCTGCAAATTTGACTACTTCAAAAACTGAAAGTAATTACATAGCATCAATCAAGTTTCTTTTTATGGGGATCCTGCTGCAGTCCGGTATCCTCTAACTTCTCATACACCAACCGCATATATACACTATATACATTTAGATGCTTGCCATCTCCTAAATTACATGCGTGAGTGAGTGCTAACTACTCAGCTGTTTGTGCTGAATAATGGCATGGGATTTTTTGGGGTGTACAACGGTAAACCCACATAGTGAGGTCTGTTGGACCACGGCAAGCCAGAGTGTCTTACACCAGTGTCTATACAATTTTTTTGCTCTTCACCTACTGTGAGCACAGTTCTTGGGTCTTGGATGGGACTGATCAGGTAACATGTCATCTGAAACTGTGTTTGGTTTCTGTCTGTGGGTTTCTCTTGGGTCTCATACATTTCTTCTATCTTCTTTTCCTGGGAGACACCAAATGGAAACTTGTCCGTATGCACCAGTGGCTCGCCGTTGTGGCTGCGGTTGTTGGTACGGCTGTTGTTGTTGGTACGGCTGTTGTTGTTGGTAAGGCTGTCGCCATGAGTTAATGGTGCATTCATCACATGTGTCCAGGCTGCTGACAACTCTAGCAAAATACTTTTGGGTCTTGGACTCTCCTGTTTGCTGCTCCACATCCGTTTCCCCTTCTCTGTTGACCATAGGTGCTTCTCCCCTGTGGTGGCATAACAAAAGTATGTAGTTGTGTGTTATAGTAGTCTACTGTGGTGGCTGTTCTACAGCCTGTTGCTCAAACACAGTAATCCATCTTCCTCCACCTTCAGACTGTTTACGAAGCTTGTTGAGCATGGCCTGTAAGTCTCTCGCACCCCATGGTATATGTTGAACAAATGGAGTATCAGGTTCATTTGGATTGGGTAAGAGAACCTTCAGAGCTTGCGCCCGTTGCCTGTGGATCTTCGGAAAACCTTCTGCCCCATCGGCTGCAAGCTGCTCCTGGGCTGCAGTTGGATCAACTTCAAAGGTTTCCATATTTCCTTTCAAATTGGATAGCATTTTTTTTAGATATTCAAGTTAAGTTTACTCTTACTTGTTCTCCAATGGTACAGCTGGTTCTCTGACTTCCATGTCTGGAATAGTGTGTTGCTACTAACAGTTGATTTTCTGTTTCTGGTTTCCCTGTCCTGGGATTTCTGAACCAATATCTGTTGAACTGTTAAGTTTGAAAATCTGCTAGTAGGTGGCCACTGTAGGTCAGTATCCTTTGTCCACTTCTCCCACTTCCTGCTAATCTTTGTTAACTTCCTAGCAAAGATAGGGTACTTTTGCATTAAGACCACTAAGGGGGCATTGTCCTCAGGCTTCATTTCAATTTCTATTAAATAATGCTTGTTTTGGAAGGAGATTTGAGTTTTTGGCACTTCCCTTAACTTCACTTAAACATTCACACAATCAACAGCTGTGTAAACCTAACCTATTTTACACTGCGATTTTTATTCTTGCCCTCAGGTCCTTACAAAGTGGACAACAAACATGATGAGCTTTCACAGACACACTTCATACCTAAACTACTCCAAATAAATTTCCAAAGAGAAAAATAAAACAAAAAACTGTACTAAAAGTGAATATATACATATACATAGCTATTGGCCTCAGACAATTACAAAATATAGAATTCACAATTCACTCCCTTGTAGCATAAAGTAGTTTCACACACCCTCGAAGGTTTGGTCACGCACACACATTCAAGTCACGCATATTCCATTCACGCATGCACATACATTCCACTCCCTTTGTTTTCAACCACATGGAAAAAGTTACAATGCTAGCACAGGCCACAGACCACAATTTGAACAGGTCTATAGTCAAAATGAAAGGCCTTTAGCCAAAACTTTGTTTGCCAAAGCAAGATATCTTCAATTAAATTTTTTTTCAAATTTCTGTATTTAGTAAAATATCTAGTTCAGGTTATTTCTAGAAATCTCAGTCATGACATAACACACAACCTAAACAATTAAGACTAACAGCTCCAGTGGCCCAAAAATATATCACCAAGCACACACACAGACAAACAACACTGCACAAAGATTTCTGTTTTGCCGCATCACCGGACAGCTCTGATTAAATTTTTATCAACGGAAAATAATGAATAACCAGTATAAATAAAGATTTAAATATAGCCACATCACCGGACGGCTATGGCAAGGAAGTCGGAGAGGTTATTCTCGTTGCGTGTTACGTTTCTGCCACTAAAGTTAAAACAAATGTGTACTGTGCCAATAATAGTTGACCAGATGTTAGTGATACACTATACATTTCATTTTAGTGTCAGAAATTGAGAGGTCTGGAGTCAAAATGCAAATAAGTGCCTCAACGTTATATGGGCTTGGTGTACAAAAACAGTCATTGTGGGAAAGACAGGGTTGAGAGAGCAGCAAGTATGGCCATCTCCACTTTTAATGAAGGTGTCTCTGCCATGCTAACTATTATGGAGAGGTTGCGGCTTCAAAGCACATTTGTTATTGTAGGTGCAATGAGGAAAACTGAGATGTTCACAATCTCAGTTACCGCCAGTGTAAAACATATGAGCAGGAGTCTCTGCACACCAAAAAAAGAAAAAGCATCAGCAGGAAATGGACCTACATATGGAGCAGGCATGGACAACTAGGCTGTAAACAGGAATGGGTAACTAGGCCGTGTTATGCAGGATGGACATACAACAAACTAGGGTGGCAGTTATACTAGTGGCATGCGTGTATATGTGTGACTGTGATACTATGGTTCTGTTCAGTTGAACGCCATGATGTTATTCAGTTATCAGTTTAAATATGTTTGAGATGTTCTCTATTGTTATTGCTAAGGATTTGATAAGATTTTGTCTGTAAATAGTGATTTCCAATAAAAATGTATGGAATTTTAAGTTCTCAAAATTAGTTTTTACTTACAAACTTTAAATTTGTATTTCTATCTATATTCTGAAGGTATTTAACAAGGGGTTTGTTGCATATATCATTTATAGCCTGATTTATGTATAGTTTTATGCCTAGAACACGGCATAAATTGTTTTGTGTGGCTGTATTTTCAGATTTCTGGAGTGATTAAAAGTGATATAACAAATATCCTCTGTAAAAACATTTGACTCTAAAATGTAAACAAAATGACTAAAAAATAACAAAAAATTACCCTATTCACCTGTAGTGTCTGGCCTTAATTTGTATCACCGGACAAAATACAAATAACCAGTATAAATAAATATTTCAAAATACAGTGGGGCAAAAAAGTGTTTAGTCAGCCACCAACTGTGCAAGTTCTCCCACGGAAAAAGATGAGAGGCTTGTAATTTTCATCATATGTGCACTTCAACTATGACAGACAAAATAAAATAAAAAAATCCAGAAAATCTCATTGTAGGATTTTTAATGAATTTAATTGCAAATTATGGTGTAAAATAAGTGTTTGGTCATCAACAAAAGTTTCTCAATACTTTGTTGTATACCCTTTGTTGGCAATGACAGAGGTCAAATGTTTTCTGTAAGTCTTCACAAGGTTGTCACACACTATTGCTGGTATTTTGGCCCATTCCTCCATGCAGATTTCCTCTAGAGCAGTGATGTTTTGGGGCTGTTGCTGGGCAACACGGACTTTCAACTCCCTCCAAAGATTTTCTATGGGGTTGAGATCTGGAGACTGGCAAGGCCACTCCAGGACCCTGAAATTCTTCTTACGAAGCTACTCCTTCGTTGCTAGGGCGGTGTGTTTGGGATCATTGTCATGCTGAAAGACCCAGCCACGTTTTATCGTCAATGCCCTAGCTGATGGAAGGAGGTTTTCACTCAAAATCTCACGATACATGGCCCCATTCATTCTGTTCTTTACACGGATCAGTCGTCCTGGTCCCTTCGCAGAAAATCAGCCCCAAAGCATGATGTTTCACAGTAGGTATGGTGTTCTTTGGATGCAACTCAGCATTCTTTGTCCTCCAAACACGACAAGTTGAGTTTTTACCAAAAAGTTATATTTGGGTTTTATCTGACCATATGACATTCTCCCAATCTTCTTCTGGATCATCCAAATGCTCTCTAGCGAACTTCAGATGGGCCTGGACATGTACTCGCTTCAGCAGGGGGGCACTTCTGGCACTGCAGGATTTGAGTCCCTGGCGGCGTAGTGTGTTACTGATGGTAGGCTTTGTTACTTTGGTCCCAGCTCTCTGCAGGTCATTCACTAGGTCCCCCCATGTGGTTCTGGGATTTTTGCTCACCATTCTTGTGATAATGTTGACCCCACGGGATGAGATCTTGCGTGGAGCCCCAGATCGAGGGAGATTATCAGTGGTCTTGTATGTCTTCCATTTCTTAATAATTGCTCCCACAGTTAAATTCTACACAACAAGCTGCTTACTTATTGCAGATTCAGTCTTCCCAGCCTGGTGCAGGTCTACAATTTTGTTTCTGGTGTCCTTTGACAGCTCTTTGGTCTTGGCCATAGTTGAGTTTGGAGTGTGACTGTTTGAGGTTGTGGACAGGTGTCTTTTATACTGATAACAAGTTCAAACAGGTTCCATTAATACAGGTAACGAGTGGAGGACAGAGGAGCCTCTTAAAGGAGAAGTTACAGGTCTGTGAGAGCCAGAAATCTTGCTTGTTAATAGGTGACCAAATACTTATTTTTCATCATAATTTGCAAATAAATTCTGGATTGTTTTTCTCATTTTGTCTGTCATAGTTGAAGTGTACCTGTGATGACAATTACAGGCCTCTCATCTTTTTCAGTGGGAGAACTTGCACAATTGGTGGCTGACTAAATACTTTTTTGCCCCACTGTAGCCATATCACTGAACGGCTCTGATTAAATTTGTATCACCGGACAAATATTGAAAACCAGTATTTCAAATATCCATATCACCGGATGGCTTTTTGTTTGTTTACGACATCAGTTCAATTAATTACACAGTATCTAATTCCCTAAAAGTGGGCATTACTCAGCATCATCAAAATAATCCGTTGACGGACAAAGATGAATTGGACCACAAAAAAACAGAACCTCTAATTGTTTAAAAAAGTGTCTGTTTTACCTCTGTTCCTATGCACGGGCTTCGGTCTAAAACGTCTCCATCCGTCGGCAAAATCATTCAGAAAACGCAAAAGGTTATGCCTCCCCTGCGGCTCGTTCGCCAAATAATGTGGTTTATTTAAAACACACTGGAGGCTCAGCCTCCAAGTCTCTATGACCTACTGGTGTACAGCAGGGGTCTTCATAACTGGACTTCAAAGTCAGTTCCACCCAATTTTTCAGTGCAACCCTCTAATAAGAGACTTATTTAGACCTGAGATACCAGATAGGTGCAATAACTGTTGCGGCAGAACCGATTTCTGTAAATTACTTTATTCAAAAGACAGCATAGGCTTCTTGATGCACATGAGAGGCTCCTCCACTTACAAGAGGACTATGTAGAGGATAAATTGTATTATGCCAATCCATAGGCCCTATTGATAAATGCATTGTTACGTCCTTCCCTGGCTCACTAGGAGAGAAGGGAACGCAACGGCCTATGCCTGCAGGCCTGATCAGTTTGTTAAACTAGACCACCGGACGTACGACAAAGGTGTATAAACGGGGCTTGTTTATTGAACCCCACACATAGCACATACAACAACTACAATACCATCAACAACAATACAGGGCATCAACAACAATAAATGCAAGTTTACCAGGTTAGGAGAACGACCGGGCGAGTGCTGTCAAAGTAAATAAATAATAAGAAGGGTCCCTAGTCTTGCCTTTCTCTATCCTAAACAATGACAAGCTAAGCCCTATACAGCTAACCTAACTGCTACAATAAACAGGGGGACAGCCACTCGCTTCTAACCTAATGTACATAACAACCAGTCACCTGTGGGAGTATGTATACCCTAGGGTATCTTACATAGCCGCTCTCCAAAGCCAGTCTACAACTGAAACAATACAAAATACAAGATAGGCCTGGTAACATTTAGCAGCGGGTTACGCAACATATCAGCCCTCTGTCTTCTTTTTTCTTTTTACCGGCCAAACAATGCAACCCTTTTGTAGGAGGAGTGATTGGAGAGCCACACCCACCTCCTCAGCACCAACGCAGGCCACCTGGGAGGAATACAGGGGGAGGTAGACACTAAAGGAAACAGCACAGCACAAACAACACAGCGCTACTAAGGGAAGTGGATGTAACATCATAATTATTTATTTGCATAAGTTGAATGTGCCTATATGTTTGTAAACATTGGTTAAGTCATCCGTTTTGTATATCGATTACATCCTCCATTTTGTATTGATTACGTGGCTCGAGAGGAGCCTTTGTTCTCTGGTGAGTTTTCCTGCCAGTGCCACCGTCTTAAGTGACACGGTGAATACATAATGAAACCTTTAATACATTATATGTTCTATAGGCCTCGGTTTTTAAAAATAGGCTTTTTAATTAAAGTGTTTATGTGACCGATATTACTATAATTTTAAAATGAGAGCAAACATTTTGTGAGCTTGCCTGTTGTAATTTAACTGAGGTCCCGGTTGTGGGTGGATATAAGGAACCACGTCATGCAGGGTTAATTGCTGTCTCCCACCGAGACATGATGCCTCGCCTGGCCACTTGGCGACAATGGTTGTTGGCATCAAATACCACCTGTGTATTAATGCTCTGAAATGTTTTCCTGTTGACAAATGTCCATTCATCTTTTGATGGTGCAATAATTCTGACATGTTCCATCTATAGCACCAACTACACCGGGTAGTCCAGCTATGGCCATGAAGTGGGCTTTGTTACTTGGCGAAGATCAACAGGAAACCGTATCAATTGTTGTGTGGTCAGTCTTGAGAGGACATTTATTGTTTGATGCAAGGCATTGCCAGCAGCAGCCGTTTTTGGTTTGTTTCTGATTTGGTCTCAGTTGATTAGGAGTCATCGTGACTACCCCTAACTTTTCACAGATATAGGAGCTGGTTTTAACGCTAAATGCTTTGTGAAATTCAGAAATTTTAAGGATGGAAGCAACCCGATGCTTTTGTATCCCTTCTTTTCCTCACCCAAAGGTTTTGCATGGTCAATGGATATTTTGTATTACATTTACTTTTGATGTACTACTAGCACTGTTTTGCCATCCAGCTAGCCTTTTTGCAAGAGGACAGTGGTAACAACAGCAGTGGTTTTCATACTTTTCTTTGTTAAATAAGATTTGGTTCAGGTGATCACCTAATCAATACCTCATTCAGTAGAATGAGGTGGTCTGTGTTGGAATACAACAGACACTGGAATGGAAGCCATATCGTTTTTACGAGAGCAACTAGTTGTGGAAGGTGCAAGGATAATTCGCAGAGTTTTAGAATGAATTGCATGTTGCGTGATAGACAGGATGCTTTAGCACAGCGTGATATTTTACTTTGAGAGATATCGGTTTTCTCATGAGGGACTAATTTACATAGTTAACTTGTTGGAACCACATGTTAAATGTTCAACTCTGATTCAGGCTTTAACCACAGCACAAACTATGTGTATTGCCTTGCGATTCTTTGCGAGTGGCACTTTCCTTTACACAATTAGTTATTAGCTGCTGAAGAATTTGAAGAGAATGTTCTCCTGTATTTTGAGCAAAAACCTAACTTGACTATGCAATTGGACCAGCTTGGGCCTCATTTTAAGAAACGTTGTTCATAGTAAGTTTGGGCATTTTGATAACATTGCAATATAAGATTTATACATTTATTGGGTTCCCTTGAACTGTTTTGCCAAATAAAATGCAGTATTGTTAGAATACAAGGATGTTGTAGTCACATTGTTTTCTATTAAATATTGGATACCTTAATGAAGTGGTTCTGTTCTAACTTTACTGATCTACCACCGCAGATACAACTTGTGTATCAACAAGTCCTTTGCTGTGCTAGTTCGCAGTTCCAGCTAAAGGCTGCTCCAAAGAGTATGGATGTAGATAAGTATGCAACTATGAATACCTTGTTTTTGACAATAATATTGTTGCGTTTCACCAAGTGTGATAGCCTACTAGAGGTGGCTAAAGCTTGTTTGCCAAAGGGGTCCTCAAACAAAACAAAGTATGTCACCGTTATATGTATATTTATAATAAATTAAACAATTTGTTTTAATCAGATGTTAAACTCTATATTTTGAAACATAGGCTACAATATATTAGTATTTTGAATCTGTTTATTCTAAATGAAAAAAATGTTTGACGTACATTATTCAGACATTTTTTTAAATGTTATTTTGTTTTAGATTATCGTGAAAGTAGAGACCTAAGCCAAAATATGTGCGATGGCTTGCCAGCAAGTTATTACTATGAGCCAGCTTGCCAGAAGCATGATTCTGTTTTTAAAGTGTAGGTTGCCACAGGTAGGCTGCTGATATATTGATGAGCAAAACACCATTGTTTGTTTTACGAAACTCAAAATCAATGAAATGATCCGGCTTACCATTGTTTTTTTTCTTTAAATCTATAATCACTGTTTCTATAATGTGGAAACAATTATTCAATGTGGCCTCATGGTTAAGTAAGCGCATGGCAAATGCCAGACTACCGATAACATAATAAGGCTAGATGTACACTGCTGAAACAAGAATCATCCAAAAAAAAGGAGTGATCCTTAACACTTAAACAATAACCTGTCAAAAATGTTGTGCTGTTAAATGCCACTGATTAACAGTGTCAATGTAATGTTAAGAGGAAATGGTTAGCTTTACTTTAATTTGCCAACACGGGTCAATATCATTAGTAATCGCAGAGAATTCAGCTACATTTTCAATTGTCATTTGTATTCTGCAGGGCCGGCCCTAGGCATAAGCGGCCACCAAACTAAATTTTGCTTAAAGCCCCCAAAAGGCTAGGGCTGGCACTAACATTCCGTTATGATCATCTGACAAGGAAATCAAATTGCATTCAGTAAGATCTAAAATGACTTGCACTACCATTGCTGTTGCCCTTGTACCCATACATCTATGATTGGAGCCGACCTATTTCCGTTTGGCACGTAAAAATGTGTCCCATCTCCAGAGAATCACTGGCAGGGCCACAAAACATGAAAATCTAATAATTGTAAAGTGTGGAGCTATTTCTCACTTTTCGCACTTCAATTAACATTCAAATTTTGTTAACCGCAAAGTGTGGCATGACTTTGAAAACAAAATAAAAATGAATCTATAGATCACATGATTGCATTTTAATTTTGCCTTAAATAATGTAGGCAAAAGTGAAATATGACATATGAATATACAGTTGGGAGAACAAGTATTTGATACACTGCCGATTTTGCAGGTTTTCCTACTTACAAAGCATGTAGATGTCTGTAATTTTTATCATCGGTACACTTCAACTGTCAGAGATAATCCAGAAAATCACATTGTATGATTTTTAAGTAATTAATTTGCATTTTATTGCATGACATAAGTATTTGATACATCAGAAAAGCAGAACTTAATATTTGGTACAGAAACCTTTGTTTGCAATAAAGAGATCATACGTTTCCTGTAGTTCTTCATTTTCTGGATTTGTTTTTTAGATTCTGTTTCTCACAGTTGCAGTGTACCTATGATAGAAATTACAGACATCTACATGCTTTGTAAGTAGGAAAACCTGCAAAATCAGCAGGGTATCAAATACTTGTTCTCCCCACAGTATTTTTTCAGTAAAATCAACATATTTTGTGGAACTTTCTAGCATGGAATAGACCAACAAGATTTTTCTTTTTTTTGTCTGTAATCAGACCCATGATTGCTGATGCTCCAGATACTCAACAAGTCTAAAGCAGGCCAGGTGTATTGTTTCTGTAATCAGCACAAATTAATTTGCCTTTCTAAAGGATAAACATGGATTAGCACACACGTGCCAATGTAACACAGAACTGATGATTGCTGATAATGGGCCTCTATGTAGAAATACAATTAAAAAGCAGCTGTTTCCAGCTACAATAGTTATTTACAACATCAACAGTTCCTACGCTGTATTTCTAATCAATTTCATGTTATTTTAATGAACAAAACTTCTGCCTTTCTTTCATACACAAAGATATTTGTAAATGACTCCAAACTTTTGAACAGCAATGTACTTCTTCCTCTGTTCTTGCTAATACATTATAGAAAGTCACATACCTATTTCCAGCAGAAGTGACCCTGTAAAAGGATTTGGAAAAAGTCACTCTTTTGGTGTCCACTTTAAACTACTTCCAAACACAAACCAGGATATATACATTGTAAGAAAAAAATATTTGATCCTGTGCTGATTTTGTATGTTTCCCACTGACAAAGACATGATCAGTCTATAATTTTAATGGTAGGTCTATTTGAACAGTGAGAGACAGAATAACAAAATCCAGAAAAATGCATTTCAAATAATTTATAAACTGATTAGCATTTTACTCAGTGAAATAAGTATTTGACCCGTTTGAAAAACATGACCCCTTTGAAAAACATGACTCATTACTCGGTGGCAAAACCCTTGTTGGCTGATGTTTGGCAAGTCGAACTTCAGATCCCTCCACAGATTTTCTATAGGGTTATGGTCTGGAGACTGACTAGGACACTCCAGGACCTTGTCTGGCTTCTTTGTTGCCCTGGCCATGTGTTTTGGGTCATTGTCATGCTGGAATACCCATCCACGACCCATCTTCAATGCCCTGTCTGAGGGAAGGAGGTTCTCACCCAGTATTTGACGGTACATGGCCCCATCCATCGTCCCTTTGATGCAGTGAAGTTGTCCTGTCCCCTTAGCAGAAAAACACCCCCAAAGTATGTTTCCAGCTCCATGTTTGACGGTGGGGATGGTGATCTTGGGGTCAATGGCAGCATTCCTCCTCCTCCAAACATGGCGAGTTGAGTTGATGCCAAAGAGCTCGATTTTGGGCTCATCTGACCACCACACAGTTCTCCTCTGAATCATTCAGATGTTTATTGGCAAACTTTGGGCTTGTACATGTGCTATCTTGAGCAGGGGGGGGAATAATCGCACCCACTGTTGTAAACTTCTCACCAAGCTGCTTGGCGATGGTCTTGTAGCCCATTCCAGCCTTCTGTAGTTCTTGTAGGGGTATTTCTGTGTTTCACATATCCACATAATGAATTCACTAAGGAATCAATTAAGTAACCATAGTATTATAGAAGTAACATTTAATAATCAATAAGCTGTCAATATACTAATAAGCAATGAATATATTGAACTGCATGGATTGATGAATAATAATAATCAATATCTATTCACATAGTCAACTATGCACTGAATAATAGTACAAGCACTGGGACACAAAGGACACTAAGGTAAAGTCATACAATTCACCAGATGACATGGGCTATCCCCAATGGGCTATCTGTGCTATGGGCTATCTGTGTGTGTAGGTCTACAATTTTGTCCCTGTGATCCTTGGACAGCTCTTTGGTCTTGGCCATGGTGGAGAGTTTGGAATCTGATTGATTATTTCTGTGGACAGATGTCTTTTATACAGGTAACAAGCTGAGATTAGGATAACTGACTTGTGCTCCTAAACTGTAAAATGCTATTTTTTATTTTAATATACATTAATGTATAATTCATTTGAAATGCGTTTTTCTGGATTTTGTTGTTGTTATTCTGTCTCTCACTGTTCAAATAAACCTACTATTAAAATTAGAGACTGATAATTTTATTTGTCAGTGGGCAAACGTACAAAATCAGCAGGGGATCAAATATTCTTATTCATATCAAAAATTGCACTGGTAGACATAGTACTTAGATTTAGCAAATGTAGGCTACCACCAAGAGCACTAACACCAATTGCTTCAAACAGCATTCTTGTTCATTTGGTTTTGCATGGTCATGTCAGTTCCATACTTATAACAGCATGTTTTGTCCTGTCCTCTTGTATACCACTGTTTCTTGAGTGCAACCTAAAGACTTGAAATGTCCTTACTTGCTGGTCTAAAGAGGTGTCACTGTCAGAGATTAATTTGCCTTGACTCAAAGCACTTCCCCCAGATCCCCCCAAATATACACAGATGAGACACAGGCCTCTTAACCAAGAACATTCTATGCCTCAGGGAGAAGAGATAAATGAACTAAAATATTCATACCTTGACACAAGGCCTTTTTCTAAAGTTAAAACTGGAGGAAGGGACAGCCTGGGGTTCCTGGCTACAGGAACAATACTGATAAAAACACTATTGATAAGTGACCAGGGGTCCGTTATTCGAACGTCGCTAATTACATCCGAGATCAAATGACACATCCAAGATCAAATAATCGCGCTAATTATGATCCGGCTAATTTGGTTCTTCGAACACACTGGTTGGTGATGATTAGTATAGCTGGATTTAATTATTTGGGATATTTGTGCATTCATGTGTTGGTTGAAAAGGGGGTAATTATCGATAGTGGAAACATTGATCAGCAACACTGCAATTAGCTGCTCACCGTGGCCAAAGAGCGCACACAGTTGTTTTTTTTTAAACGAAGCAAGAGCTATTGCTGGAAGGTTACACAGAATTTTAAAAGTTAATTAAAACGCCAGGCAACACCTCAAAGTTGTCAAAAGCCAAGGAGAGAATGCTGGCAAAAAATTGCGGACAAATTAAATGCTTGGCCATGTTCGATGTTCTTATCACTTATTACATTATTATATTTTACTATTTTACTATTTCATCATTACTTTGTTCATCTCTAATGTCAGAGCAACCACAGAACCCATTAGAACACAGGAACAAGTAAGAGTGAAATGCATAGCCTCAAACTCCAAGCAGGATCCAGTCATAATCACCTCTATAATGGAAAAATTAAGATATGTCAGGCCCAGCATAAGTGTATGTAACACTGTGACCTCGAGGCGTACATCTTGCCTTACCACGTTCAAATAATGTGCATAAATGTGACTCTCTGAAAATTCTTGCGTCATTCACAGACCCAGGCCATTTTGCCTTCACATTTGTGATATGGCACATACACACCATCACACACCATCTACGAGAGTATAGTTGTTCAATGGTATTTCTTTTTTGAAACCTGCACATTTATACTATAAACCCCCTTTCGGTTCACAAAATCCACTTTATTGGGACAAGGTGGGACCTTGATGGGGATGTGAGTGCAGTCTATGACATAACATAACCTATAACATTAGCGAAGCCTGGGGGATGCAAGTCATCCTTTTTGGCATGGTCATGATGGCATGAACTTCCTTAAAGTTTATGTACCTGCAATGGCGTAGAAATTATGTTTCACAGCCTGGGGCGTCAAGTGGCTTGAAAATACCACAAAAGCCCCTAAAAACTGCTTGAATGCCAGGTAAACTGAATGGCACGACAGACAGCACTTTTCCCAAGTTATCCGCATCTCCAATTGTGTAAATGAAAGTGCCACTCGCAAAGAATTACAACCCAAACCCAAAAAATGGCAATACACACAGTTAGTGCTGTGGTTAAAGCCCAAATTATAGTTGAACATTTAACATGTGGTTCCACCAGCTAGGTAAATCAGTCCCAGGCTGATTTCAAGAAAACGAGATTCCTGTATATCACGCAACACACAATTATTTGTAAAACCGCGAATTATCCTTGCACCTTCCGCAACTAGTTGCTCTCGTAAAAACGGACAAGGCTGTTATTGACTTCCTGTATCACCTCAACATATAGCCGCAATCTAATCTTGTTTACATAAAATAAACCTGCTATCGAGCAGCCATTTTCCTTTGGCTGCAAATCTAGGATGAGCGTCGAAGAACCCAACTATCGTCAACAATCAAATCTGGCTAACTGAGTTAGCAGCTTCGAAAAACGGACCCCTGTACTCTATTCACTATATAGTGCATTATGTTTGGCTACAGCAATAGTGCAATAACATTGCATAAAACTTAATAGGGAACATCTGATAAGAAGAAATTGTCCAGCTGGTGACTGCAATTTTCTTTAAAGCCCACTCTGCAGTTATTCAGTATGTTTTGGGACATGAACAAATCACAACTATTTATGCTGATAAACCAGGTTAGCATGTGCAACTATCACTTCCTTAATTTGCAGTGACTCAACCACCAATCAGTGCAGCATCAATTAACAAAAAATCTGTTGATTAAGACAAGCATTGTTTTTTTTTTATATTAAACCTTTATTTTACCAGGAAGTCCCATTGAGATAAAAAAAAGTCCTTTACAAGAGAGACCTGGCCAAGGTAGCAGCCGTACAAAAACTAGAACATAGTAAAATGCAACATATACAACATGATACACAATAAATCTACAGTAAAACTAATTAACAGCTATCCTACCCAAGTGGACTCTCAAGAAAAACAATCACATGCCTCCATCACCAATGTCTTTACAATGAACTTAAATTCATTAATAGCTAAAAATTTAAATTGTGTGAAAGTGTGAAATTATACGTATTTTTGCAGATGATTTCATGCCAAGGGGCATTGTAGGAAAATGCAGTTCTCCCCCGCGAGAAGGGTACAGAGGTAAGCTGGACGTTTACCTAGCATTGCTTTATAGATACAAATTTACAAGTGCTGTCTCCAATGGGTGGTCAATGATGTCCAACCCACCAAATCATGAAGTAGAAAATAATAAGTAAGTGATTTTGCATTTGTAATAAAACTTAGAGATGCATGATACAATGAATCAAGGATACGTAAGATGGAGGAGGCTGCATGCATATATAATGTATCGCCGTAATCAATCACAGAGAGAAATTAGCTTCTACAAGTATTTTTGGGGAATTAACGGTAAAGCTTGATTTATTTCTAAAATAAAAGCCCATCCTCACTTTAAGCTTCCTAATTAGATTATCAATATGAACATTGAATAAATGCTTGTCGTCTATCCATCTACCCAAGTACTTGTACGAGGGCACCCTTTCGATGGATTTAACATCAGACGTGAAAATGCTACAATCATCACGCAACTGTAAGTGAGCTCTTGATAACATCATAAACTTATTTTTTTTGAGAATTTAAAACCTGTACTACAGAGGCTGCATGGATATACAACGGGTGAAATAAATATTGAGCACCTCACAATGTTTCTTAGTAAATATATTTCCAAAGGTGCTATTGACATGAAATTTCCACCAGATGTTGGTAACAACCCAAGTAATCCATACATTCAGAAGAAACCAAACAAATAAGTTTAGAAATTAAATTATGTGTAATAATGTAAAATGACACAGGGAAAAAGTATTGAACAAATGAAGAAATGGAGGTGAAAAAGGCATGGAAAGCAAAGACAGCATCTGAAATCTATCAGTAATTAAAAAGCAAGCCAGCCCCTTGTCAGTGCAAATTAATATCAGCTGGTCCTAGCTGATGGCCTACATAAAAGGTTTCATTGCCAAGGTGTCAAACAAGACATCTCATGATGGGTAAAGACCTTCGCAAACTAATTGTTGCAAAACATAATGATGGCATTGGTTACAGGCGCATTTCAATGCTTCTAAATGTTACCGTGAGCACTGTTGGGGCCACAATACAAAAGTGGAAAGACAATCATTTCACCATAAATTTGTTTCTACCAGGTGCTCCTCGCAATATCTCTGACAGAGGAGTGAAAAGAATAATCAGAAGAGTTGTCCAAGAGCCAAGGACCACTTGTGGAGTGCTTCAAAACGACCTGGAATTAGCAGGTACTGTTGTCTCAAAGAAAAAGTTCTGCACTCCACCGCCATGGCCTGTTTGCACGCTCAACATGCAAGACCCCATTGCTAAAAGAAAAGCATGTTGAAGCTTGTTTAAAGTTTCCTGCACAACATTTGGAAAAGCCAGTGAAATACTGGGAGAATACAGTGTGGTCAAATGAGAGCAAAATGGAACTGTTTGGAGGACAAATAGCACTGCTCATCACCCTAAAAGCACCACACCAACAGTGAATTTTGAAGGTGGGAACATCATGGTGTGGAGCTGCTTTTCAGCAGCCAATCACCTGACTTAAATCTTATTGAAAATCTATGGAAAGTACTGAATATCAAGATTTATAGAAGAGGCCAACGAACCTTCAAGATTTGAAGACTGTTTGTTTAGAAGAATGGGCCAAAATCACACCAGAGCAATGCATGCGACTTGTTTCTCCATAGAGGAGGCATCTTGATGCTGTCATTACCAACAAAGGCTTTTGTACAAAGTATTAAATGAATATCAGTAGTCGTGTTTTTCCCTGTGTCATTTTACATTATTACACAACTTAATTTCAAAACATTTTGTTTTCTTTCTGTATGTAAGGATTACTTGGGTTGTTACCAACATCTGGTGAAAATAGCACCTTTTGAAATGTATTTACTGAGAAACATTGTGTTCAATACTTATTTCTCCCACTGTAAATGATAGTGTCATCAGCCTTAAAGTGGGTTTTTGCTTAAATGTTTATACCCAAGTCATTTATAAAAATGGAGAACAGAATAGGCCCCGAAATGGAGCCCTGGGAGACCCCTTTTGTGATCAGAAGAAAATCAGATATGCACCCCTCTGTAGGCACACATTGAATCCCACCTGCAAAGTAGTTTCTAAACCATTTAACAGTCTTAGCAGCAAAACCAGTGTTCCTTAGTTCATTCAGCAGCAATTTGCGGTCCATTGATTCAAACGTCTTGGATAGATCGACAAATAAGGCAGTGCAATGCTGTTTTCTGTCCAAGGCACCAATGAGATCACGTAACACCACCATAGCAGCAGTAATGGTGTGGCCAGTTCTAAAACCTGATTGAAAATTGTTTTATATATTATGAATTAGAAACTGTTTTAACTGTCAATTTACCTGGGATTCAAGGATTGTAGCCTGGACTGAAAGTTTGGAGATTGGACGGTAGTTGCACATCACTGTGGGGTCACCACCTTTAAGTAAAGGTTATTGAATTGGACAAAATACTAACATTTCAAATTTGAGCAATAGACTCAGCAATAACATCTGCCGCCACCTTTAAGAGATAAGTATCTGTCACGATGTTGTAGTGTGGCGGAACCATATGCAGACATACTTCCAAACAAAAGGTGTATTTAATCCCAAAACAAGACAAATACAAACTACACGGACTGTACAAGTAAAATGAAAGGACTAACTAACATAAAAACGATATACAGAAAACATGTAGAGCATTCGCTTGAAATGTGAGTTAAACAGAGGACAAACCGTGAGCTGTTGAGATACATACACAAACAATAAACCACACCGGGTGTGGTGAAAACCTGACCTAAGTAGGCTCCCCAATCAGAGTCAACTGAATGCAGCTGCTCTGACTGGGGAGCCCACAATGGCATGGAGATGGCTAAAGGCCTCTCCATGTGCCATGCCCTGAATGGGAGCCCCAAAGCATAGAGATGGCTAGGGGCCCGCATCCAGGACATGACAGAGCCCCCCCCCAAAGCGCGGCCTCCAGGCCGCAAGAGTCAAACAAGGGAGGGAGGGCGGGCAACGGCGGCGGTCCCGCAGTGGACGGCCGCGGCGGCGGCTCCTCGGGGCAGGGAGCGGGACACTGGCCCTCGGGGCAGGACGCGGGAGACTGACCCTGGGGGCAGGACGCGGGAGACTGGCCCTGGGGGCAGGACGCGGGAGACTGGCCCTGGGGGCAGGACGCGGAAGACTGGCCCTGGGGGCAGGACGCGGAAGACTGGCCCTGGGGGCAGGACGCGGGAGACTGGCCCTGGGGGCAGGACGCGGGAGACTGGCCCTGGGGGCAGGACGCGGGAGACTGGCCCTGGGGGCAGGACGCGGGAGACTGGCCCTGGGGCAGGACGCGGGAGACTGGCCCTGGGTGCAGGACGCGGGAGACTGACCCTGGGGGCAGGACGCGGGAGACTGACCCTGGGGGCAGGACGCGGGAGACTGACCCTGGGGGCAGGACGCGGGAGACTGACCCTGGGGGCAGGACGCGGGAGACTGGCCCTGGGGGCAGGACGCGGGAGACTGACCCTGGGGGCAGGACACCGGAGACTGGCCCTGGGGGCAGGACACGGGAGACTGACCCGTGTGGCTGAAGCCGGAATGTTTCTCCGGGCTGGAGCCGGAACGACCATGGTCTGACGTGGGGCAGGTGCTGGAACGTGGGCCGGTCGTGGAGCTTGTGCTGGGACGAGGGCCGGACGTGGAGCAGGTGCTGGGACGTGG